>JAVSBS010007852.1:57344-96395 GCA_033124195.1 Coracias cyanogaster | reverse complement strand
TTACAGTGCCCCTCCATACTCTGGGAAGGGACAGATAGCGAGAAGAACCATAGCACTAACAAACACGTGTACAATTGACAACCTGCTATATTTTATTTTTCTAGCTATGAAGAACAGTCTTTCACTTTTGAGTGAAATTGAGAACAAGCAGGCCCTTGATATATGCTTTAAGGCATTACTGAAGGTGCATCAGCATTTCCTGCTATGACAGTGGTCCCAGGGGAAAATGTCCAATATTGGTCCAACTTTCAGTATTAAGTGGAGGCTTTTATCTTAGCCTCCCTTCAGCTGGAGAACAGGTTCAGGGATGGGACATGCACAACAGCCTTCCACATCCACCTCTTCTGCTAT
Organism: Coracias cyanogaster; assembly: GCA_033124195.1. NCBI lineage: Eukaryota > Metazoa > Chordata > Aves > Coraciiformes > Coraciidae > Coracias > Coracias cyanogaster. The sequence goes on along the minus strand of JAVSBS010007852.1, from coordinate 96,044 downwards.
GACACAGATAGGGCACCCCATGTTTTATCTACATCTGGGCCCACCCCTGTCATTCTATCCTTCCAGGAGCAATTTTCACTGAGATAAAAGTTGTTTGTTCTCAAGCAAACTGTGAGTTATCCTGCTGTCAGCATACAAGCAGAAATAAGATATGTAAAGGTAATTATTAATAAGCATTAAAAAACCCCACAAAGATGACATTTATCTGGGCTGCTGCGTTTCCGGTAAAATTCAGACAAGAAGCTTAATTGGTATCTTAAAAGAAGAAGAACTCAAAACTAACTAAAATAAAGATATGTTGAATCAATGCATGTCTTTCTTGAAGAGAGGAGGTTTGCTTGCTGTGATTTCTAACATGTAGGATTTTTACTTCCAATCTGACCTTAGACTACACACAAATACACATGCATGCATATTAACAAATGACAACACTTTAAGTACATTAGCAAAGCAGTTGACCCAAAAGTTTACAGCCAAATGTGGATTTCAACCAATAGCAGCTCCTCATTGCTGACACCTACAACGGTTTGGGGAAGTTATTAAATTAAAGGAAGATCTTTGGGTTTCCGTGTCAATTTGCTTTCAAGGCCCTTATTCAAACTGTTTCAAATCAGAGAATATGAATCAATCAAATCAAAAGAGGCTTTGCATATTTATGGGGCACTATATGAAAAGAAATTTGCCCCTACATAACACCAGCTGTTGAACAGGACCATTGCATTGCCAATCACCCATGACAAGCGCTGCACAGATTTTCACACCTTCTGGACTAGACCAGAAAAAAAAAAGTCTGGGAGTCAAAATAAATCCATTTATATTCCTATTATCCTCCTCTTCCAGAACTGGAAACAGGTAAGGAAGAAAGTCACTTTAATGACTTTTACTTTCCAATACCACCAGTAGTCTGGGTTGCCTCCACTTAGCATTGTGCATCTGAAATGGCCTCAGCTCCTCAGGCTGAGGAGTTCTCACAGGTCAAACCTATTTCTGATCATTTTCATCCTCTCAGAGAAAAGGAAAATCTTCCTTCCATTGGTGCTCCTACATGCACCAGCTGCAAATGAAGCTATCCCTCACTGCAAGCATTTGCAGAGCTAAGACTATATATTATCCCTAAAGGCCTAGTTGGCTGTTGAATAATTTATTTACAGAAAAAATACAGACAAGTGGCTAGAGCAATGAGAACCTGAAGACCTCCCTAGTTATATGATTTGATTCATATACTACATGTACACTACGTGCTGAAGAAAAAACTTCACTGCTTCTGAGACACGCATCCATCCAGTACCTACTGCACTTCCTTGGTCCTAAATTGCTCAACAAGTGCTAGATGTAAATTGTGACTCAAAATTTAGACAATGACTTCTTAGATGCTGAAAATGCAAATGCAGAGAGGTCAAATGATTCTACACTTGAGTGGTTTTAGCTGGCTCTGGGTAGGGTGGCTCAACCTGGCAAAGCCTCAAAACAGCAATGTAGTTTGCATGGGTAGAGCATGGAAAAGGCTCGTGGCAGATGAAACACTAGTCACACCTACACAGATACAGACTTGTTACAAGCCTTCATTGTCCAAATTGATCCAAAACTTCCTGCACTAAATGTTTCAGGGGTTCCAAACTCCCTGGTCTTGGAAAGCCATGAACAGGAACAAAGCCACCCAATCATATTCAAGTACCAATACTGGCTTTCTTCTGAGAACCGGACACCTGAACTGACCCAGTTCTAGCTCTCATCCGAGAATTGGACACGCTAACTGGTCAGACTGGAAAGCAGGATGGTTTGCAGCCTCCTAGTCATCTCCATGACAGCTTTCCCAAAACCACAAGCTCTGGTCACTGGGATTCCCAATGGCTCCCTCTCCCAAAGGCAGGTAACCAGGCAGGTTTGTAACAAAACCCTGGCTGCTTTGGCCATGAGGCCCTCAGAAATGACACCTTTTCCTAAATTGTTTTGGATGTGAGGAGCTTAACATCATGCCTCCCTTCTCCATTATGGATTTTTTCCCTTGAGATGCATCATGGATATCTGACTTCATTCTTCAACAGGAGATTTCAAATTTTTCCTATATTTTCTCCAAGATTTTTTTCCTTGAAAGCAGACATACTGTTTCTGAAGATACCCCCATATTCCATATTTATGTGCCATAGAAAAGGGATTGTTTCCATGACTGCTGTGTGCTGAATGAGAAGCAAAATCAGAGAGGAGGAAGCTGCAATAGGAAAACTGTGTTGAAGAGCTTTTCAGAGTCCAAAAAGACGATTGTATTTCTGACTGATAAAACAGAAGATAAACCTGGGCAGGATGTGGTTTCCCTTCACCTCCTCTCAGAAGATGTAAACTTTGTAAAACATAACCTGGAACTCTTACACAAAGGAAAACATCCAAAAGTCCCAAGAAATCCAAGGGAAACCCCAAGGAAACAAACAAACAAAAAATGAACTTTTTTTCTTAATGAGACATTTGATTAGCAAGTTGTGTGCAACACTCCTACCATATCTGCCCCTGACAATGTCTGACTCAGAGCAGGATTAAGCTTCTCATCTGTATATATTTAACATGCAGTATGAATGCAAATTTTCAATGTTTGGACTTGATGATCTTAAAGGTCTATTCCAACATAAACAATTCTATTATTCTATTCTATGATCAATAATCTAATGTAACCTAGGTCAAAAAATATTTTGTAATTATGGATGATTTTACATTTTACACCTAGAAGCATAACTTCAACCCAGTGGAGCCAAATGATGCATCATGACCAAAGTCAACATCAAAACCAGCCTTGTTAGTGCTGTATGTGTTTGAAGGAGACCTTATCCTCCTCTTCCTGGGATTTTAGAGTGCTTTGGAAACAAATAATTATAAAGTTAGGTGCAAATTATTTCTGCTGTCTCATTCAGCTTCAGAGTGCTAATAAAAATGCAGCAGGGAGGAGAATTACACATTATACTGACTGTGCTTTTAGATGATCTAGGAATAGCATGACTGACTACAATCAGGAAGATGGACAAAAGGTCAAATCCTTCTAGAAAGTTTCCATTACACTTAACGGTTTTAGGATCAGTTTGTTACAAAAAGGAAGTTGGTTTTTTGGCTTGCTTTTTTTTTTTTGTTTGTTTTTTTTTTTGTTTTTAATAAAACCATATTTTTCTACCCTGTTGCTGGCATTTTCTGTTTCCCAAAAGTAATTTTGCCAATGAAACCAAAGGGTAAAATGATGGAGGAAAGAGGCGGAAGACAGACACTGAAACAGGCATAAGGAACACTTCAAATTTCAAACTATTTTACATACTTGGAAAAGTATTTTTAAAAAATCATCCCCTGCCCCAATGCCACCTTAAATAACTCCAGCTAGTCTGATAATAACCTCAAATAAATACATGAACTTCCTTTCCTAGAGAAACCTGAGGTCAAGCTATCATTTGCCATTTTATAGTATCCTGACAACCTTAACCTTTATACATACGAGTTCAGGCAGAAAAAAAGAAAGTTAATGACAATATACATAATCCAGAAGGAGGAAACTATTTTTCAATGCCCATCAAATCAAGTATTAGTCTTAATAACATACACAAAAGAGGAAATCTGGGAGCTGAAATTGCACTTTTAGTATTTCAAACTGATAGAGTTCAAGTTTCTGAACTGAAGGTGGAAGTTACGAAGTTTGCTTTATTTGTGGGTTTGGGTGAATTTTAAAGCAAGTATTTAAATATAATCATGGATGAAACCAAGTTGTTACAAATCAAACTGATTTTGGTAGATCCAGAAACAGATGTTAATTTTATTTTGTGTAGCTACTAGGACATAGAAATGCAACCTACCCAACCTCACTTTAAAAAGCACAACAAATAGCAGAGCTTCAACAAGCTGCCTTACTGTGAACTAGATTGGGGCTGTAGAAACATGTTGTTTTGTTTGGACAGGTCCAGAAGCACTGGGGAGCTAGGACCATAGATCAGCTGCAGGGTCCATATAGGAGACCTCATCCGAACCTGATAAAAAATACAATCTGTATATAAATACAGGCTGTAACAACCTTACAAAGTTCAGATTTACCAAAAAGGGCTAATAAGATCACTAGATTACTCAGCTACCAAGGGAACATGTGCTTTGCAGATGCACATGAGAGAATTGTTAGCTGGTGGGGTTAGAGAAGGACCTTCCCTCACTCCCACAGCTCCATGAAAATTAACGTAGCTTAGACTTTTTTTGCCCCCTAAAACCTCATCCTATTTTTATTCCCAGCCCATGGCTGCAGGCTCCACCTACAGCACAAATCAATGGGAGCTGCACACACCTGAGACAGTGCCAGCGGCATTAATCCATATGCCAGGAACACATGACCATGGGATGATATGGAGCTCATGGCATAAGCTACATCTGGGACTGCCCAAGCTCCCTACAGCATCCCACAGGAGCATCATCCCAAACTGGTAGGGGGCCACTCTCCGGCCACTGGTGAGGGTAGGGGGAAAAGATGCTGTCAGAGCAGCAGGAAACAATTAGACACAAGCATCACCGTACATTGAAGGTCTGACAGCTCGCTGAGTCTCTGCCTCTAAGTGTCAGACTCTTGGCCCCATGGGCAAGTACAAAGGGAAGGCTTTTGGTTAATGATGTGGGGCCAGGCAGTGGGAGGAATGTGGTTGATCAAGGACCCTTTGCTTTAGTTCTGTTAAGATTTAGTTAGGCTCTATTTACAGTATCATTGTATTCAGGTGCCTATGGTATATCCCATTTAATGTGTGATATGAAAGCAGGCTTTTTAAAGACTGCAATCATCTCTGATACTTTATCTGCACAAGAAACTATTATTCTCATAGCAACTTTGTTTTGCTCTGTGCCTCAAACAGTATTTTATTCTGAGAAAGTTTATTAAAAAGCAATTTAAAAGCCAGGGAATGGAGACGGTTAATTTAACCCACCACAAAGTCACCCTTCAACCCACTGAAAAGGAAGAGCTCAAGCAGCAAGATGTCAAGCTTTGCCATGCCTGACTCCAGTGTTTCAGCCCACATGTAAAATGAGAAAAGTTTGTATCTCTGTTTCCCAGATTCATGACCAGCATCTCCCTAGATGACAGATATTCAGCATGGGCTTTTTCCACTGTCCCTCTCTCCTTTCTTCACCCAGTTTCAAACAGAAGCATCTCAAATAATCCGCTTTCCTAAATGTCTGGCCAGAGAGGAAACAAGCACAGGGCTTTCCACCAGTCTTGAATTAAAAGCATTGAGCTTCTTGCCAGAAGGAGCCCTGCAGTCAGCGAGATAGATTTCTGCATGGAGAGAGATGTGAAGTTCAAGCCCTGGGGCAAAACAGACGTTTTGGTTCCAGTGAGCCAAGGTTAGTTCTTACAGGCTGCCTTCAACTGTAAAAAAAAGTGCAGCTCTATAACCACCATTTTAAGGTCTCTTTGCAAAGAGCTCCAAGAAGCTCTCTGGCAAGCAGAGGTGGCTGCAGTGCTCAGTGTGTGCTAGAAGATAACCAAATATGTAGAAGAAATGTGCTGTTAGTAAACACGCTGGGTGGGTTTCAGCTCACCTATCTTTATCAGTGCCAAAGTTATAAACAGTTTGGTCATCCAGGCTCCATCTATGGTCAATAGATAAGAGATATTCAGAGGGTGAATCATCCCACTCAGAGACAGATGTTCAAGATGTGTGGTATGAACCTCGTTTAGACAAGACTTTCTTTTAAGATGGCTAAATTTAGACTATATTAACTCTATCCAACCATTAGCTCACCTCCAACGTGTAAAGTCTTGCCCTTCTTATATTGAGACTGTAGGAGATGTGCTTATATTCCCCTTGTCAGAGTTTCATCATCACTGAATAATCTGTCATAATTCCATTCATGCCACATGCCATTTACCACTGGTGAACTAGTCATCTTGAAGATTTCTGAGGCAAATACCAAATTCTCCTTTTCTACAGCAGCATGCACCAAACTGAACTTGATTTCCAGGAATATTGACTATCTTAGTGAACTAGATGAAGATCTTTAGGAAACACATGATTTGTTCAATTCTGCAATTATCACACATACTAAAAATACTAATAACCACCAGCTGGATCACTCAGAACCCACCATCACTTTCTTCTGATAACTGCTAGAGGAGCAGGCCATTTTCAAGACCAAGGCTGGGTGAATATTTTCATCTAGATTCCAGTCAGCACTGCCAGTCAGCAGTGATAAGGGTTCAACAGTCTCCTCATTATCCCAGTCAACAAAATATCCTTTTATTGAACCCACCTGTTTCATGAAAATGGGTCATTGCAGTGAACTGCCCTCAAAGAAAACCCAGCACAGGCAGCCTCAAGGCTTTGAAGCTTCATGACCAAGAACACAGCTCAACCTCTTCAAAATGAGGAAGAAGAAGAGCAACTTGAGGCGGGGGAGGCAGAGGGAGAGGAGGAATTTTTATTGTTTTCTCATCTGTGTTTCATTAATAATAAAGTTTTTTTCAAACAGCTCAACGTTTCCATGGAAGAGAATGGCTCCAATTTTATGGACACTTTGATGTGCAGATGGGTGAGGTGCTCCAGCCTACCCAGGCACCTGAAGTACCTGAAGTGAGTTGCTTGAGGGGATGCAAAATTTCACCTTTGCTTCATTATAAAATCAAGTTTCATTTTAAATTGATTTAATATAGCACTGAAAGAATACCAGAGATGATAATTTATTTTAACCACTGACTATTTTATAGGAGGCCTCCCAGGAGATGAAAGCAAGTCTCCAGTGAGAAGATGTGACAGATAATTTCTTTCTTTCTGTTCCTTCAGGAGCCTCTGCCAAGTTGTATGATTATGGTGAGAAATGCACTGAGAAGAGCTGGGGCTGTTGAACAGAGGGTCCCCTCTGGCACAAAAGGAAGGTGGTTTTTCCCCATTAAAAGCCGATTCTTGGCAGTGGGGGTATGTACTGCAGAAAAACAGAATTAAAACTATTTCTGATGTGGCTTACTCCTATCCCTCCCCCAGCAAGCTATCCAGCAGTATTTTTGGATTTGTATACACCTGTGCTACTAGGAAGCAGCTTTCCCCCTAGCCCCAGCTAGAAGTCAAGTTCAGGTCATGACACCAAGTCACTGGAGAACCAGAGCTGTGTATCAAACCTGTGAGGGAACACCGAAGAGAAAATGCAGGGCTGCTCCCACCCACCCACCCAGGGTGCGGTCCAGGCTAATGCACAGTATCGCACAAAGATCAAATCCATTTCATTAAGTTATCATCTCTATTTACCGTATAAACTTCTGAAAAGTCTGCTGACTCAGGAGGTCAGCAGACACAAGCCAAAATCTGGCTGGTGGTGATGGCTGCAGTTTCTCATCTGAGCATGTAAAAGAACCTGGCTGGTGTCTCGGAAATTTTTTCAGTGAACAGACAGAAAAATCATATTCTAATTTTGCTCAGAGCAATTAAGGAAATAGGTTAATTGTATAAAATTAATTGCTAAAGCTTGAATCATTAAAATCAATGTTGGGAACACAAATAGAGCTATGAGATATATTGTATTTCACATCCCTTCATCACTTCCCTCTGTGATGGGAAAAAAAAAGGCAAAATTAACTATGATACAAATGGCCAGAAAAGAATCTATCTAGCGCCAGAAAAACCCAGTTCTGGAACTGTTTTGTAGGGAGGTCGTCTGAGGAAAATGTATCTTGGACAATAAGAATAAGCAGCAGCAGGAAGGTGCTGTGCCACTGAACTGCAGCATTACTGACTTTCCCAGCTCTGTTGTTTGTTTGCTCCAATTTTGCATCCTTGTTGAAACCAAAGCACAACCATTATGCCAATGTGTCCATCTGTACCTCTTCAAAGTATTTTTTTCCTTCTCCCTTCCCCTCCAACCTTCCACAGTCTCAAGCTCCAAGCAACATGCTGTTTACTCTGGCCTCCCCTTTGCTTTTAATTTTTTTTTTCCCCTTAAAAGAATGTGTGCAGGCTGAGGGACTTTCTCGGATGAGTTTTACAGAGTTCAGCCTCTCTGCCGAGGGCTGGATGCTGCCAGCTAGAGAGGAATTTTCTCCTACTCATTTTCCCATCAAGTGGTCTGCGAATAACTTGATGATCGAAACATCTACTGATGGAGGAATCATGGGGAGAACCCCTATTTTATCATCTACCGCGTTAAAACAAGCAAACAACACACACAGACATCAGTGTGCTGGAGGTTAAAACTGGCTAGACCCAGCCTGCTTCTCCCATGAGAGCAACACTGCTGCAGTCATAATGCTCCTGCACGTACGACATGCCTGCCTGCGCTGCCTTCCCACAACCACATCACACCCCTCCCTGGGTGTGGAGGCTCTCACGTTGCCCATATGAGCAACAAATTAAGGAAACCCCAAGTTTCCCCTGCAGCACACATTGCTGTGCACTAAAGAGTGGAGGTTTCGTAGCACCCATTGCTAAGATCAAATAAATGTAACCCCCCTCCCTAAATTCACACGTCATGCTGGCACTTCCTGAGGGTCTCTGAGCATCTTATAACAATTTACAATCAGATGACCACAGTGAGAAAAGATGAGGGGAAAAGGGCAAAGGGATGACACCTTTCTCTTAGATAAACAGTTTTCTGCTAAGCTGAAGGTGCTCAGAGCTATAAACCTCACATGTGCATCCAAATATTTACTTAATCTCCCAACACAGACACTGAGCCCAGGATAGGGGCTCTGAAGATCCCTGCCTCTTCTATCCTCACAAAGACTCTTCACAGCAGACCTAAGGGGCTGGGAAGAGAGATTTTTCTTCATGTCAAAACACAAGAGGTTTTCTGTTTGATTTTTATTTATTACCTTAGTATGAATTGACTTCTATTACATGTTTTGTGGCAAAGGCAGGCTTCTTGGAAAAGTGGTGAACTGAGCAGGTTGCCATACTCGTGGGTGACTACCATGTGCAGTAAGAGCACTCATCCTGCTCTCTTGCAGTGAATGTAACAGCAAGCACCCATTTTTCAGCAGTTAACCTAGAAGAACATCCAGCAGAAGCAGCAGTTTATTTCTCTGTAAATGAAAACCAAACTATGCATCAATATCTGGTTAGATTGGAGGTCCCAGGTGAGCAGGCATAGCAGAACTCGCCTGATCAAGTGGAGGCTGAAAAACACCACTTTGAACGTGGGAGAATTCTGGTGGATCTCATCCTATCTCCTGTGAGAAATTTAGGAAGAACTGGTGACTGGTAAACTTTTCCCCTGCTTGTATCCCCCAAGCTACTAAAATTGCCAACATCATGAGTCCCAAGTCTATAAATCACTTAACTGCTGTAACAACATGAATGCCTGCAGTTGATTATGGTCCACCAGTTGGTGATAACTTCCCACTGTGGCCTCTTACAGGCTTCAAACATACTGGCTATGAGTGCTCCTGGCAAAGAAATGTATCCCCTCCTTCTGGACACAACCGCAGACATGAAGAACTCCCATGATTTGGTTCAAGTGTTTAAAAAAGTCATTGTACACTTTGAAGTGAAAAACCCCAGCATTTAGAAGCCAGTGTTTTCATCCTATTGCAACCATAATCACAGGGAAATTTCCTATCATAGGCCCCATGGTTGCTCATAAATTAGGGGCAAGCACAGATGAAACAGAGAAACTAGCTCAGAACCCCAAACAAATAGACTCTGCCAAAATTTCATGCATAGAGGAGAGTAAGGAGCTGGCAAGAGCTACCCTCATTGGAAATGAGGAACTAGATGCATAAGGACAGGGTACGAAGGCTAGACATTGTCCCTCCTGCTGTCCCAAGCCATGATCAATTTGATCCAAATAATTTGACAGATGCTGATCCAACCGTTTCTTAAAAACCTCAGCAGTGGAGATACCACACCCTTAGACCCATGCGTTGCTTTCAGCAGAGACAGTGGAGTTTCCTATTGGAAATTAAACCCACAAGTTCTTTTTCTATTGCTTGCGGCCAGGAATAAACACCTCATTCCCTTAACCTCTGCAAGAGACCTTTTCAGGTTAGAGGATGTTCCTCTTTCCTCCAGACTCCAGAAGCCTGTCCTCCATAAAACACAACTTAAAACTAAGACTATTGAACAGTGTCCATAAAATATAGCTTAGAAAAGCAGGACTATAGATACAGGACTCAGGATCCTCCATATCCATTGAAAAAATTATTGGCTCAAAGCCTCTAAAAGCAGGGTGTAAACTAATATATTTTTCCATTTTTCTTGGGTGATCAAAGTTTTCCAGACATTGCTCATTCTTGCCAATACCCTTCAACTGAGCCAGACTTTCTTAGGCTCACTCAGGCAAAATATCCTGAGCACCCCAAACACAAAAGGCCCTATCCATCACTTAACACCAGGAGTCAGCCAAGAAGCCACTTTTGGAGATAACCCAGGAAATCAGCCATCAGTGCCAGGGGAAGGGTCCCACAGTGCCACCATAGCAAAGGAGATATCCCTCCACAATAGGGCTTCACAATCCTTTTTTTTTTTCTCCAGTATTTATCCCAGAAACACATGACTTTTTGGATCTCAACTAATTGGCACACCTAGGATCAAACTGAAACCAGGACTGAAGCTCCTGAGGCCATGGGCAGGAGAGTTGGAGGCCCCAGCTGAGACCACCCAGTGCCCAAATATACGTTACCTGTGAACATATTTATTTCCTGTTAAATTCAGCTTTTAGAGGTTTTTCCATCCTTCTTGGTCTTTGGGTTTTATTAACTCAAGTATCTCATCTGTGTTACTTATTATAGCACCCTATAAAAACTTCCTTTTCCTGAAGGCAATTGCTACACCCACAAACATACTTTTAATTTTATTTGGCCTGTCCATTAAAATGCATCAATGTGAACGCTTAAATCATAAAATAACAGTCACAGATGAAGAGCTGCACTTGAGTTGAAACAAAGCTTTTGAGAAACAAAGTGTTTCCATTCAAGAAATGCTTAAGAAAAGAGCACAGGGAACAGCAAGCTTAATAATATGCTTTGCTGTATTATTATTTCCTGTGCTTTAGTTTCACTGGGAGTTTTACTGGCTGACTTGTCTTCAAAGTCTGAACTAGTCTGAACTCACCTTGCACTTCTAATGGGCATTATTAAAGCTGCAAGGCAGGGGTGGGCAGAATAATAATCTTTAAATATTTTAAAACTTAATTAGATAAATACTTTAATTACTTAAAAATTGGTTTAAAATTATGCTTCGTAAGGAGAAGCAGAGGGGGCAAGCTGGAATATCAAATGATTCTTCAGCAATTTACTAAATATTTTACTTTTTTTTGCTTTAGTTTCTGATTTGCCAAAATTCAAGATAAACATTGTGATGACCTTGGAAGCCAGTCAGGATAATAAACAGGACACTAGCAAAATATGGGTAGCTAGCTGTATACAGAAGGCCTGGATGCCAAGACACTGGCCTAAAAAGATAGGTCTTGTGAAGACAGCATGATCCAACATTTGGACTATGTAGGCTTCAGAAAGGAAAGGGAAAATGTTACGTTCAATTAAAATTACATTTAAATTAGTTGAATGTCAATCCTAAATCTACCACAAGACCGTGTGCTGAAAGGCATGCAAAAGCGAGCAATCTCAGAGACCAGGCAGAGAGTCTGGATTGCCCCCAGTGAAATAGCTGCTAGATTAGAAGTAAAGCTGGCCGAAGAAAGGGGATTTGTCATACAAGGTTTTTACATTCTTTGTGAACATGCCTGCATGTGTACGTGTGCGTGTCCAGCTCTGTTTGCATGTGTGCTGGGGGAGTCTAAATCCCCACTCTTTTAGTTTAAACCATCACCTCTTGTCCTGCCACAACAGGCCTTCCTAAAAGGTCCCTCCCCATCTTTCTACAGGCCCCTTTAAGTACTGAAAGATTGAAACAAGGTCCCCCCAGAGCCTTTTCTTCTCCAGGCTGAACAACCCCAACTCTCTCAGCCTGGCCTCACAGCAGAGGGGTTCCAGCTCTTGAATCATTTTTGTGGCCTCCATCCGTAACACTTTACCATTTTTAGAAGGAAGGCTGTATTTTCAGAGCAGCCTACTGCCCAAAGCAATTGAAGCTCAGACTGAATAACTCCTGTGATGGTTTATCTCATCTCACCCATTTTGTTTTTGCTGGTTAGGTTGCCTGCAGGACACAGGCATCCCGGAGGACCAGGGCAAGCACACAAACTAGCACCTGCCATGCATTAACCAGTCTAGAGAGCTGGAAAGCCTGACAATGAGATAAGAAGTTTTCTACTTCATTTTTTTTGATAACTTCTCTGGAGGACAATTCACACTCTACCAAGTAGCAGGCACTGATCAGAGAAGACAGACACTTCAAGGTGACAAAAAGCCAGTTTCCTAGCAATGAGGTGAATGAGTATCTAATGGCCAGAAGAGTTGATTAGACAACGTTTTAGGGAAAGAAATGCCTCAGACTAGGGAAGCCTCACAAGGTTTTGGATAGAGACTGTACTACAAAGGCAGCATCACACTCCTCAAAAAGGTGTATTTTTCTGCGGATATCAGCAATTTTGGCTGTGATGTTCCATCTGCTCCCTCTTCTCACCTCACTTTCCTATTTCAGCAGCCATCATCTCCACCTCATCCTCTGTCTTTCTCTCACTTGGCACACACCAGTTCTTGAACTGTCTCATCTCCTGATACTTTCCCCCAGTGTAGCCTGTATATACATCCATAAACTCGAGAAAACTAGCCCTGGAGCAGACTAGGAAGTTTCAGAAATCCCTGTTTCTAGATAATTAGTCAGTCAAGAATCTGTAGCAAAAGAATGAACTTATTGCTATTGTGATCTAATTCTGAATTTGTTCCTTCTGTGCTTATGGAACACGGTATACCAGATTTCCAGGACCACCTCCAGGTATATGCTGGAGGTCCACCTGGGTGAGGAACATGGATGAAAGAAGACCCATGTATCTCATAGGCATACATAGAATTTATATGAGTCTCAGACTCCAGCTTGCTCCTCCTTACACTGCTGTTCACGTTCTCAAAAATGCAGGAAATTATGTAAGAATGCTGGCTATTTGGAGATGCAGTAAGTTAGGTGAGTTGTTTCTCTGCTTTCCCTCCTTGCACAAAAAAGGGTCCTGGCTTCCTGCCCACCTTTCTTCCCAATTTCTTTACACCTCATATTGCTCTGTACAATGAGGTGGGTGAAGAGTTCCTTGATCTCACTGTTCCTGGACAACTAAGAATGGAGTATTTCTCCTCCTGATATGAGCAAGATCCTGTTAAATCAAATCCATTTGAGTATTATGGTTGCAGAATCTGGTATCCATTTCCTAAGAAGGCAGGAAGCCTTTTTCTTTTAGCCTTCTAATATTTGAACTGTTAGACATGAGAATGCCACTCTTGAATCATGCTGGAGTTGAGGCAAAATAAATAATATCTCTTACATAAAGTAAAAAAGTCCAGAGGGAAAGCTAGCGTGAGTAGAAGGTAAACTTCCTTGTTATGCAACATATCTTGCCTAACTTTTTAAAGAAATCCTTAAGAACCAAAGCTAAAACAGCAGATGCAGAATGATCTTATTTCCTGTTGAATATTTACTCTCTCCAGCCACACAAGGGCTGTGTGCAGCTGATCATCAATATAGATTGCTCCAGCTTGCGAAGCAGCTCTAAGGAATGGCTGTGGCTGGTTCACATTACAAAGAGAGGCACTTCATGCATGCACAACACTCGATCGCATACAGCCACACCAACACTAATTTAAACATTGCCATTTTAACGCCCTTTTCTTTTCTCCTCCCAGAAAATTGAATAAATCCTTTTTTTTTCCTAAGTGGGGCACATTGCTTGCACACATCTCAGAAAGCCATGTGAGCAAATCCACTTACAAAGACAGCATCCAGATGTCAAGTTTGAGGAGTGAAAGCCTCCTTCAAAGCCCTTCAGTCCATATCAGTGCATCGGGTTTCTCACGGGCATTGTTCACTGGCTGCCAGAGCAGTACCAGCACCCAAAACAGACAGTACTGCATGGCAGAGATGGGTTAAAGTCAGGAACAGCATGGTTTTCCTGTCGATACAGGATCTGTGGGAAGCAGAGCTGAGGAGATACTGTCCCACTCCAAAGCATGGTACTGCCTGTGAAGTGCCTGGAAGCATCTTACCTGTTCGAGGTGGAGCATCTCCCTGTGTCCACTGAGTTTCCAGCAGCACACTTAGCCTCTAATTTGAGAAAGGAAAAATACAGTCTGGCACGCCACCCTTGAAATACAGCCCACCCAACTATTATGCCAAAGCCAGTGTTTATAGTTTCCCTCAAAAAAGGTCACTGAGTACTCTGCAGCACTACACAGCGTGGGACTGTGTATCCACAGGAGATGTCAAAAAACTCACTAAAACGGGAACTTACTTCTAAGCAGAAGAGCCATATTTCTGCAACTCACAAAACCTTCTGTAAAGCTACGTGGATTCCTTCTTTAAAGCTTCCTTAAAGATACAGATTTCCTCCTTCCCACATTAAGCAATAACAGGAGAAGTCCTCTAGATCTCCTGTGATGTCCTCTATTTGATCAACCTTCTGAAGCCTGCAACTCATAACAAAATCAAACTAAGCCCTTGTGATGTAATGACTTAAAAACACTACACGAAGAGCAAATTTTCTACCACCACTTGAGGACAAAAACTTATTCTAATAACTACACAAACCACAGCTAGAAACACACAGACTGCAGGCTATGTGCATGGCCTCACAAGCTGGCTGAAAAAAATTAGATAGGAAAAAATTTTATATTTTTAATTTAAAGGGGTAAAAATGGCAACAGTAATTTGCTAGAAATGTTTCAAATTCCAATTTGGAAAATGCAATTTTCCTTTCACTGTGACTAACAAAAAATATTCAGATATATTTCTCCACAAGGCTTTCAGCACTGCACAAAATGTTCATCACCATCATTATTATTGAATCATAGAATGGTTTGGGTTGGAAGGGACCTCCAAGATCATCTAGTTCCAATCCCCTTGCCATGGGCAGGGACACCTCCCACTAGACCAGGTTGCTCAAGGCCCCATCCAACCTGCCCTTGAACACCACCAGGGATGGAGCACCACAACTTCCCTGGGCAGCCTGGGCCAGTGTGTTACCACCCTCAGAGTGAAAGAGCTTCCTCCTAATTTCCAATCTAAAATCTCCCCTCTTCCAGTTTGAAGCCATTACCCCTCATCCTATCACTACAAGCCCTTGTAAAATGTCCCTCCCCAGGTTTCTTGTTAACCCACTTCACTTTTCTCCTGTAGGAAGTTAAGACATGGAGTCTCCCCCAGCTGGCTAGCCCAGAAAGCACTGCACCATTAAAAGCTTTGGTCCAAGCCATTAATATGCATGAAAGTGAAGATCTACCTCAGATCATGTTTTATTGTCCATAGATCAAATGAAAACTGGCCTTGAATGTGAAAACAACAATGGTGGTAAGACCTCACCACACTTTCTACAACATGTGTGCTTTGTTGGGATCATGATGGAACTCAGCTTCATGTTCCTGAGCTCTTCAGGGGGCAGAAATGGCATAATCTGTCTGTGATAAAGTTTCCTAAATATTCCGCAACTCCTGCAGGCCTTTGCCCACCTACACCCCATCCCATGCTGGGCCTGGCAAGCAGGCCCCAAGACGAAGAGTTATTTCCCATGTCATCTTGCTTAGAGAGTCTCTTTTCAACTAAATGCCAGGTTTTTTTCAGTCCTTGGCATCAGTCAGGCCCTTCTACTTTAAGAAATGAGGTCAGGAGAGGAGAAAGAGTCCCAGCCACAACTCACCATTTCTGACCATAGTTGACTGTTTTGTGTGTTCTTTAGTTCCTTTGGCAGAAAATCACTGTAATTAAGTGTTAGGAGTTAGATGAAGAAGTCTTTCCTCACACCAGAGGCTGAAGCCCTCACTGGCCTCCTTCTCTCACCTTCTGACAATACACCAAAGTCACAACACAAAAAGCCCTGGAATTTCCCAAGAATTCCTGTTTCCTTTCAAGGCAAGAAAAAAAGCTTTGCAGGAAAAAAAATTACTTTCGTTCCTAAATACTCAAAATGCAGCTGGAGAAAATTTTTTTACCGGTTTCCCTCCAGCGAGCAGCTTGTGTAAATGACATATTTGGAGGAAAAAGGAGCACAGAAGATTAAACAGATAAGATATTATTTGATATTATATATATATTAGGTGTTGTAACACAGGAAGCCTAACCTTAACTTGCTGCTGCCTCTTCGCTGGCTGACTTATCACACTTATCTAGGCAATTACGTTGGAAAAAGTGGCCAAGGGAAGGAGCTTCCTTTATGCTTTTTTTGGTGAGCATGTTCTCACTTTGGAGGCGTTTCCAGAGTTTTTTCCCAGCAACTGGGAATGGGTTCCCAAACCTTTGGAAAAGAAAACATGAGTGAGGGCCTACCTAATTCATGGGTGCTGGAAGTAACGGTTCTTCACACATGGTGGCTTTTGTAGACAACTGTCCACCTGACAAAACCAATGATGCTGCACCCCAATTTGTCACAACCCCCTTTTATTCCCCAGGGCCCACAACAGAGCAGTGTGATGAACTGGGCTGTCACCAGCTCCTCAGCAACAATGAGAAGACTTCTTGAGCAATTTTTTTACTGCTCTTAGACATACATCCCCTCTCTGGTTTCTATTCTGCCTTTTGAAGGTCCTGAAAATTCAAGTTCGCTTCAAGTTCACTTTTTATTTCAGTATATTGACCCCAAGCCAGGAAGCGTGTCAGGGAGGACGGATGGTGCTATAGCACCACAATACTTTTCAATTTTCCAGATTTGGTGCAAAAGTGTAAAGAAGAGAATACTGCTTACTGTCTCTGACACCCTTACTATCATGTACAACTTAACCTTCAACCACAAACTTCATACGAATTTGACAGGCAGTCCAACAGAAATTAATAAATATGAACATACAAATAATTGGAACATGTTAAACATTTCCCAGCAGGCAGTTCCAACAGAAAAGCAACTTATCAAAAGCAGTCTTTTCACCAAAATGTGTGAATCTTCTGGGGAAAAAAAATTCTAGGTTAGTATTTGTGGTCAAAATAGCTTCCCCACCAGGGTTATTGCTCCTGGCAGCAGCTAGCTCTTAGGTACTCTCCTGTCAGTCTGCCCCAAGGTTTCTGTAGGAGTTGTTCCAAAATGTTTCAATAATGAAGCATTCTGTGTGAAGCAAGAATTTATACCATGAATTTATACTTTCCATATTTCCTGTAAGGACTGGAACTAATGGACTGTGCTCTCAGCCCTTTTTTAATCCAGCTGCTTCACCACAGACAGAGGCATATCAGAAGCAGAAATAACCCAAAACCTAGAGCACACGTTTAAGATACAGAGACTGGACATTCAAGCCCATGCCTACATAACATAGGAAAACTCCAAAAATGTTTGTTGCATCCCTAGCTGGAGGGTGAAATTTTTGAAATGCAAAAATTTGCAAGGGATAGGATAAAGGATACTTTTCCATTGAATTTTTATGACCAGACACAGACAACTATAAAGATTCCTCCATCATATCCTCCACCTGAAATACAATATATACAAATGACAAGCCTGAGACAATAAAAACATAGTGTTTCCACCCTCGGATAATAGCTCAATTTGCTAATTAAACACCGTGTTTGCACCCAGGGACTTTCTCCCACACTGCAGCCTTTCCTGTGTGGTTCATTATCCCATATGATTGACAGTTTCTTTATGGTCCTTATTTTACCATGAAATATCTTTTACCTTTAATCATAGATTGGCACAGTGCATATGCTACTGATTACAAATTGTGCTGCATTTCATAGGCATGCAAATATTTGTTTTTGGTGAAATGCAGCTACCTTCCAGCCCCATCTATTGGTGTAAGAGACATTATTTAAGTGAAATTTAAGAGCCATCATAAAAGCCAAGAATGGAAAAACTCATAGTGAAGGAGTAAGTGATCATCTCAGGGACTACTTCCGTAAATCTTCAAATTGATCAAAACTTTTACCACCAAGCAAAATCATGAGAATTGTGGTTTGGTTTGAGAGAGAGAAGAGAGGAACGGATGGCTTTTGGTTGAGTATTTATGGCCAAAGGTGATGCTCCCAAGCAAACATTTGTCTGAAGTTATACATCTCCAGATTTTATATGTAAAGGGAACACAGGCGTAGATGAGTGGAACCAGAGACATCCATCGGTGTACAGAAAGGAAAAAGTAGCTACCATGTGGAGCAGAAGTGGCTCCTGGAAGAAATTAGGGAAAAATAATAGACTTTTTTTCTCTGGTTCTTCACCTGGTGAAAAGAGGAAGCATGTTCATTTGAGGTACTTATAAGGAGCTAAATGGACCACTGAGTTAGTTTCAAGTGTTGTTTGCTTGGACTTCAGAATTCTTTTTCAGATGAAACAGAAACTTTAATGAATCTATGAAGAATAAATTTTTGGGAAAGGTGGCAATTGAAAATTCAAAGTTTCTCATTAGCCCTTAATTTAATTCTGTTTTATAAAGGTGGAAAACAGGGAACAGAAGCATAAGAGGTATATTAAAATTTTCCCAAGTCCAAAAGTGACAAAACAAAATATTCAAGACAACGAAGTAGAAACTGTAAAAGTTTAGTGCTACCATATTGATGGCACATTCAATGATCCGAGCACTTCAGTTGTCCATTCTGTTCAGTGACCACAATGTACTTGTATTAAGCTTTGGAAAACTTCTGAGAAATAAGTATCTTTACCCCAACATATTATTCAAAGACATGAAGTGGTTCACCCAAGGATGGAGCAGCAGACGTGAACAAAACCAAGCTCCACAGAAAACCAGCAGGTCATTTCCCTGGACTTCCCTAGGAAAAAAGCAGGATGATTGGTCTCAGAGAAGCAAGAGAGACATACAAACAGTCACAGACAGGCTGTTTCAAAAAGAACGTTCCACTAAGGTTGTATTTTATGGATTAAAGCTGTATTTATTATTTATCAGTACAGAAAAAAGACCAGACAAGGTCAGGCAGCATACCAATAGAACATCAGTTGTGATGTCCAGTATCCAGCGATGATGTTGACCATACTAATTTTCAGTATGATTTGGAGTGCTAATAATAAAATCAGGTACCATATAAACCGATAGTCTAGAGATATCCTGCTTCTTATACCAGATTAATTACATGAAGAAAAAAGGAAGTCCTGGCTGCCGCTTGTTGGGAACTCTTGGTAAACTAAATTAAATCTAGGCTTCATGTAGAGGTGGTAGAATTACACCCCCCACCCCCCCCACCCTCCCGAAACAATCCAGGTCAGGTTGGACAGGGCTCTGAGCAACCTCGTCTAGTGGAAGATGTCCCTGCTCAGTGCAGGGGGGGTTGGATTAGATGACCTTTAAAGGTTTCTTCCAACCCAAAACATTATATGATTCTATAGATTTTCTTAATCTTTTTCTAGAATAACCACTTCCACACGTGACAACTGTGTCTTGCTCCTGAGGTGTATGGGAGAGCATCAGACTCTTTGCTGCTCTCTAGTCACAGAGATCTGTTATCCTGGAGGACAGCAGAGGCCACACCATGGAGGGAATGTCAAAGCTGACATACACACATGTCCTCATATATTTCTGTAGTTTATAATTTCTAGCTCTTTCTATCTGCAGAGACACCAAGAATCCCAGCTCCTACTGTCATTCAAATAAATTGGGCCTCTGAAAGGTCTTACATTGTATTTATCCTCCCAGTATCCACCTGGAAGCAGCATTTTGCCCTTGACTTAATTTCATCACTATCAAACAACTTCTAGTTTGTTCACCCCAATAGAAGTTAAAAGTTCTTCAGGGGAAACTACTGAAAGTAACTTCTTTCCAAAACGACCTGCCTAAGATTTAATCTTACTCTATTACAATTAGTTCTGTTTCATGAGAAAAGACTCGTAACATCTTTATAACAGATGCCAGCTCAAAGCACACATTAATTAAGAAGTGTCTATTATTACTGCTTTTGTAATGCAATGTGTTTCTCCTGAAATGAACTGCAAGCAACTAAAAATAGCAAAAGGAAAAACCTTTGGGGCACGTATTGCCTATGAACTATAAACAGCATCAGATTTTTATTCAGCACATAAAATTTCTCTGCTCTAGCCTCCTTCTGTTTATAGGCAGGGAGCTAAAAGAAATAAGATTTGTAATTAAAATCCTTGGAATTCATGCAGTCAAGCTATTTTTTAATATCATTTTTAGATGTTGAGTTAGCACAAATATACCACTGTTCAAACTTTATCACCATATCTTTTAATTCTTCTGTTTGCACTTAGCTCTTCCAACCATTTCCAAATTTATAAGCTAACAAGAATTGTTTTATTACTGGAGAACTAAGGTGCCCACACAAATATCTTGTCATAAAGTATATAATTTTTTTTCACAGTTCTGAAGAATTTATTTTTTTCCTAATCTATTTATGTGTGGCAATTACAAAATTGCTTTTTCAGCTTACTATTTTATTTTTCTTGGAATTCTTAAAAAAATTAAAGCCTTTTTCAATAAAGACTTTTTTTTTCATTTTCCTTTTTATTAAGAGATTGCCAACCAATTTGGAATCAATATACCAATATATTGTTAACAAAACAGAATTAGTTTCCAGATGCAAATATTAGCTAGAGATGCATAGCAGAAATGTAACTTGGCACAAATGAAAAGAGAAAGTCCTAAAATATAAAACTTTTCAGAGCAAATAAAAAATAAGTTGAAATGGAGTTAATGGTGAAATTCCAAAACTATAACTTTTTATGAAAGATGCTACCCCAAGAGCAAGAAAAATAATGAATCATAAACTGGCTAAAGAAATAAATTTATTTTCATGATTATAAAGAAATAAGGAAATTTGAAATCCATTTTAACATGAAATTAACCCATGGTAAGGAATAAAAAAAGAACGCATGTACTCAGCAATTATATCTGTTTGAGGCACAAAACCTCAATCTGAAATCTCATAGATGTATATGAGATATTTTTCCATATGTTCCCCTCTTACGTATCCTTCCAAGGCAGCTTTGGGTTGTTTTGGTGTCCAGACTTCACTACTGAAGTGACATGAAGAAGAAAACTTCTCTGAGAATTTTACAGATCACAGAAAAGAGGTTTTGGTTTATGAAGAATTATGGCTAGAAAATAGTAATTTTTAAAAAGTTTTGAAACTTAAGGTAGACAAAGGATCACCGTGAACTGAACAGGAAATTTGAACAGTATCTTCATTACTCCACCAAAAAAAATGGCCTGATACCAGGAACTAAATTTCACAAAGGACTTTCTTTTTAATAAGTTTGAACAAAGAAAAATGGGCTTTGCTAAGAACATGAATTAACTCTGAAAGATTAAATGCTGTAAAACGGATCATAATACACTATCTCACTTAAAGAAAATGAGGTTTTCTCATCCTGATTTCCCACAGAGAAGTGCCTTAACTATGGAGCAGAATTAGCATGACCACAGCACTGTGCTCCGGCAGCACTTGGTCAGGATTAACTTCCTTCAATGAACAAGGTCAGATTGCTTAATACTTAAGCAATGAAAGGCAAAATATAAAATAAAAATTAAGATAAAATGTTTGTTTCTGCTGCCTGTTGAGTATAATTCATAATCCGTGCATGAACCCTCATACTCAGCATGTGAATTTACACATATTCAGCCCAGTGGGACCCCTACCATGGAAAACTAGCCAGAAGGTCAATTGAAAAGATTTTAACTTAGTTAAAAAAGAAAATATCATTCTCTTCCTTTAAGAGAGGGAAATATCATTCTCTTCCCTCTACTGGGTAAAACAGTTAAATAAAGGACTTGTTACAGCATATGGTGTTAGGAAATGCCGTACTGAATTGCATCAATAGTCCTCTAGACAATTTTAGAATTATTATTGGTAAAGGAAGATGATTCTTAATTTCTTCTGTTAAAGACTTCCAATCTCAGTCTAATAGTGAAGCCACTAATAACTATCCAGCCTTCAAGTCATTACTTCCAACAAATTTCCACCATTTTCAATGAAGCAGACAGGAAATGTGCTACCAAAGAAGAAAATTTAAAAATTTTACTTGCTGTCTGCTCAAGATGTTACTGATACCCTATAAAAACATCATATAGCAATGGTAGAAACGTACATTAAAAAAATTCTACCATTAAAAATCTTCTATAATTTAAGACAACCACAAATAGATCAGCAGCAGGTGAATCAAAATTTGATCCCAGTTCTTTATGTTTTACAAATGTAAACAACACTTGGCATAAAAGAATTCACACTGAAACCAAAGGAGGAATAAAGGCAGCTGTAGTGAAACTGCTGCTCTCAGTGATGCCCAGGGACAGCCCTGGGTCAGAGTTTTGAAAATAAAATTTCCTGCTCATTTCTCTCTAGATTTCCCTCAAAATCAATTTCCACATGTCTGTAGCCAGCACATTAATAAGCTCCCTCTGAAATTTTATCAGAAATTTATCAAAACAAATAAAATACTTCTCAATGTTGTTTCCTCTGCTGGAAATGACAAGTTGGCCTCACTAGCAGCCACTTCTGGGCTGTGAGATCTTCATCATAAATATGTATATATGGGCCATAAGCAAGGGAGAGAGTCCTAGAGCAACGGCTGATGAAATACAGAGCAGTGAAGTTCATTGCAAGTGACACTGAGTTCATTTTAAGTGACATTGCCAGGAAACTGAGACAAGATTAAATAGATATGGATTAAATAGATTAAATAGATATGGATTATGACAGGATGAGGTTTCTGCTCAGATGAGCTGGTCTTTCCAGGTTGCCAGATTTTAAGGACATGGCGGGTTTGCTGGCTTTATACAGGGAACCCACCAGGCACAAGTGCCCCAAACACCTACAGGCAAAATACCTACCACAAATAGCAGCACACAGAGCAACATCAACTGTGGACAGCAGTTCTCTGAAAAAGGATTTGTGACTATGATGTTAAATATCTATAGTAAGATAGACATTAAAATAAATGTCCAGGGAAACAGGTTTACAGCCAAAGTAGCATAATTGCACTTTGCAGCCTTTCCTCACAGAAA
Source organism: Coracias cyanogaster (assembly GCA_033124195.1). Classification (NCBI taxonomy): domain Eukaryota; kingdom Metazoa; phylum Chordata; class Aves; order Coraciiformes; family Coraciidae; genus Coracias; species Coracias cyanogaster. The sequence goes on along the minus strand of JAVSBS010007852.1, from coordinate 73,069 downwards.
AATTGTAGTAACTTGGTCTTGTATTAAGATGTGATTTGCTATGTTTCAGGGAAGGGATTAGAGAAAAAATCCTTCTAACATACACAGGGAGATGAACATTGACTTCATCACAGTGCTTTATTCATGTCTTCTCCCACATTTCCTCTCATCTAGTTTTTCTGATCTGAGTTTCACGTTCAAATAGCTGCAATTATGGAACAATTCAATCACAGGGCAAGGAAAAGAGAAAAACCAATCCACCAGAGTTTTGGCAGGGCATGTTCTGTCCTTAAACAAGGACTAAAATGAGAAGGATTGTTCAAATAAACTCAAATAAACTCAGTGCAAATTCCTATAATCTTGGATTATTTCTCTTTGTTACTATTCAGCTGCAACAGGCTAGTCAGAACAGGAATGTTCCTTTTCACAGGTGTTGTTCAAGGCGCCGGTACAGACGCTTAGAAAACTCACTCACCACAGTTACCGAAATTGGTTTGGGATTACAAGAACAATTAAGACTAAATTTGTTAAACTGGCTGAGAACCAACCGTAAAACAAGTAAGAAAGCTACTTTATTAGTTTTCTTGTGTGAAGTCAAGTGCAGATCAGAGGACTTTCAAGAAATGAAATCTGATGCAGACTGAAATTATTGGGAGAAACAGATTTATCTTCATCTTATTTTCATAATAGCAAACAGCCCTCTGGCTGACATATCAGAAAATTCAACCCGTAGTCTCAAATTCCCTAGAATTCCTTAGAATTTGAGACGTACTTTGGAAAACAAAGTGTGATTAAGTCCAGGTTTCTTGTGTGAGTAGGACCCATTCAAACAGGACTGCAGCACAGGGATTTCCAGGCACAGGCCACTCAGCTCAGAAACGCTGCCCTGATGGCTTACTCACCTTGGGTGAAACATCAGTGGGCCAGTATGATCTAATGCAGAACTTTATACCAACAGAAGACCTCTGAAGATGCCACCATGTCATCAGTTTCCCTTGCCCTGCACGTAGGAAGAGTCAGTAGTACATCTACAGGATATTTGCACCTTGGCCATGTACTGGTACTGAGGCAAATGGACAGCTCATGTAACCTGGGGGTCTTTCAGTCTAAGAACTGAATGCTGGAAGCTAGAAGTGGGTTACAGCTACTCCTGTGTGATGTTTTCTAAATCAGGTACAGACACCCCAGCAGCAGTGAAGAATTACTGTTGCATTTGGTTTTAGACATATCACAGATTCACAGCACAGTGGGGGTTGAAAGGGACCTCTAAAGATCATTTTGTCCAACTCTCCTGCTCCAGCAGGGTCACCCAGAGCAGGCTACACAGGATCGTGTTCAGGTGGATTTGGAATCTCTCCACAGAAGGAGATTCCACAACCTCTCTGTGCAGCCTGGGCCAGGCTCTGGCACCCTCACAGCAAAGTTTTTTCCTCCTTTTCAGATGGAACCTCCCGGGTTTGTGCCTGTTGCCCCTTGAACTGTTGTTGGGCACCACTGACAAGAGCCTGTCCTCATTCTCTTGACCCACACCCTTTAGCTATTGATGAGCATTGATCAGATTCCCTGTTGGCCTTCTCTTCTCCAGGTTAAACAGCCTCAGGGCTCTCAGCCTTTCCTCATGAAAAAGATGTTCCACCCCCTTGGAACTATCTTCCCCTGGAAGCTATCTTCATAGCCTCTGCTGGACTCTATCCAGTAGTTCCTTGTCTCTCTTGAGCTGGGGAACCCAGTACTGGACCCAATACTCCAGAGGTGGCCTCACCAGGGCAGAGTAGAGGGAGAGAAGAACTTCCCTCGACCTGCTGGCCACACTCTTCTTCATGCACCTCAGGACACCATTGGCCTTCTTGGCCACAAGGGACCATTGCCAGATCATAGTGAACTTGTTGTCCACCAGTACTGCCAGGTCCTTCTCCACGGACCTGCTTTCCAGCAGGTCAGCTTCTCAACTGTACTGGTGCAGGGGGTTATTCCTCCCCCGGTGCAGGGCCATAAACTTGCCTTTGTTGAACTTCTTGAGGTTCCTCTCTGCACAGTTCTCCAGCCTGTCCAGCTCTCGCTGAATGGCAGCACAGTTCTGGTGTGTCAGCAGCTCCTCCCAGGTTTGTATCACCATATTGCCTTAGCCTTTGATAAAGGGTAATCAAAGGTTAGTCTCGGCAGTTAACTATTTTTTTGGAAGCATTCTACTAATTTAGTGTGAAACATTTCACACTAAATTGAAATGCATTGATGCAGAACAGGTAGTAGGTAAGCGAAGGGAACTTAGCACCTTGAGTTTAGTATTTCGTTGGTTGAAGGTTTCACTGTGAGCCATGATTGTGATCAGAATTCAGGTTAGGAACACAGTGTGAGAAATGAAGAACAGAAGCACCCGCATTTTTTCTGTAATCCTCCGGATGATAGTTGTGATGATTGATGGACCTCGCTCAGCTTGCTTTGACTACAAACTAACAGCCACCCCCCAAAACTAAAGAGAGGCCTAAAATCAAAAGGAATAAAAGCTTACAGTTTACTAATAACTTACATTTTATTAAGATGTAGCTCACCATTTGGTGTTATTAAGGCTTACATTGCCATAGCCAGAAAGTGACCGAGCCCCAGGAGACACAGCTAGGAAGTACTAGAGATTGCCCAGTGACATCCCTGTGGGACTAACAAGACTAAGACTCGGAACTGTGAAACATCTTTCTAGGCAGTCAAAAAACCCGATCATGAAAATGTTGAGGTACACATGGATTAAAATTAGTCGCATCAAACATTTTGTAGGAGATTTTCCCTGGCCTCTCCATCTGTTACCCATCTCCTATCACGTATTTAGAAATATTTTTTTTAAATAACATCACTACCGGGTAATTTATAAAGAAAAATGAGCAACAGTAAAACATTTACTGGAACTGCTGCTGAACAGGGAATGAATTATCTGCTGTGCCACAGTAACACAAACAGGCTGGACTGAGTAGTCCATACTAATGATCCCATTAATTCAATCTATTTTGTTAATTACTACCACAGTAAAGTCAATGTGCTTGTGATGTCCTCTTCTGCCTTTGGATACACGTTCCTCTGAAATGAGTTCAAAGCTATCCTCTTTAAAACCTGTTAATGGTCACCACCTGGCCTGCTCACACTAGACCCTTTGAAAATTCAGAGTCATACTTTACATATCACCCTGCTATTTCCAAGACTTCAAAAAAAGTCCCCATTTTCTGAAAATGAGTCATCAGGTTTTGAGCCACTAGCATTGTTTCCAGTCAAAACATTTGAGAAAGGAAATTGCAGCATCCAAGATAATCAAACATTGAATTCATGGAGTGGATATTTTGACACCTTAAGTTGGTGAATCAGTAACCTGGAAAAAAACTCAAAATGAGTAAAAAAAACACTACAACAGGTTGTGATTCAAAGTAGCATCAGCAACGCATGTGACATATCCACCAGGTTTCAGAGCTCCATCACTGAAATGGTGCTTTGACATCATAATTATGAGCCTGGTAGGAAAATAAGAGGACAAAGGAAGAAAGAAAAGCTGAAGAAGTCATCTTTTCACCACAGGAATCACTTCCTAGACATTAGGCAACATATTTTATTCCTCAGGGTGATGTTAAACACTGAGTAACAGGGTCTACAGTTTTTGCAAGCACTATTTGGCACTTAAAATCATAAATCCTTTTATTTCAAGCCTGGAGCAGAGTACAGGTAGACACCGACTTACCACCATGGAGAAACCGTGCTGGCCAGCAAGACACAGGAAAGTGAAGAGGCATGTTGTCTGTAGGGACACATAGCTAATTAATGGCACCTATATCTGAAGCTAAAAGATTTATTTATCATTTTCCCCATTAATACCAATGAGAGCATAGTAGGGAAGGAGAACTTTTGTTGGAGACAAACAATCACTCTAAACGTGCTTTGCTTCTACCATTTTGAACCCATGTATTTTAAAGTGCCTGCTTGGGCAACAGAGACTGGACATCTTGTATTGTGACATGAAAATATGGATCAAACCTCCACTCTGTGATGTAATGCACTAACAGTTGGCAGCCAGCTCTTGCAAACATCTGTCTGCCAAAACATCCACGGGAACTGCATCAATCACTGGCTCCATATAAACAAGCTCATGGTTGATGGTAGTGTGGTCTGATGACCATCATGAGTTTATTTGTGACACAGTGTCTCCTTGTCTATGGACTACAGTCACATCTCATGCAAATCTCCATAATTTCACTGATCTCATCAAAATTCCACCTACTTTGGGCTGAATTGGACCTGCAATCAGGCTCATGCAGCACAGGGAGATGTGGTGCTCATACTGGAACCATCAGCCATCCAGAAGGTCTGCTTTCTGGGCACCCAACACACATTTATGTGTGTTCCTCCTGCTTCCCAGCACCTCTTGGGCACAGCAGGTCAGACTTCAAATGTCAGGTTGAATTAAAAGAAAGTCAATACAGAAGAGGGTTGGGTCAAAAGAATATCCTGTACACACAGCAACATGAATTTTACCCTCTTCAGTTTCCCACAAGAAACAAAATTTAAAATAGCTTTACAGTGAGGTGAGGATTTAAAAATGCCCAGACTTTTGGTTTTATTTGTTGATTATGTTCACTTGGAACTAGAAGGTCAAGGCCATTTGGACATTTTTCAACTGCAAAGTTTCACTTCAAACACAGCGAAACCTTCAAGAATTTTTTTTAAACTGGTTTAAATTAAAATTAAGAAGTTATCCAAAGGCATCCATGATTTCAAAATCAAACAAGGCATCTTCGTGTGGCACAGAGTTGAGCCAAAATCACTTTTAAATCTTTTCATCTCAACAAAAAGCATTGAAGATGTTATTTTGACTCAAAAAAGCTCCTTTTTACAAGTTTCAGTTACCTTGTTGAGCCACATCTCTGTTCTGCCCAGATCTATGAAAACTGGAGCTGTAAAGTCCATACAGCATACAGATTGGAGCAACTAATATAGTGAGCATGGATTGGATCAGGGGTTTCCCAGCAGGAAAAAAAAAGTGTTTTTTCAATTTCAGAAGTTCACAATTGGCCAACTACAAAGGGGAAAGAAAAGATAATTAAATCTCCTTATTAAAAAAAAAACATACATTCGTAATTTCTCCTCTTGAATCCATCTGGTATGCAAGACTGGATTCATAGCTAAGATAGTTGAATTGAATTTTCCAAAGGTACTCAATTTTACATACACTCAGGTAACACAAGAGATTAAAGTACTTTTTCTTCAAAAAGAAAAAAATCACAAAAATCAAAAGGTATTTTCAAAGCACAAGTGCTTCTTTCATTTTAGTGACTGAAGTCATAGCATGTCAGTAAGAAGAGAAACAAAAATAGAAATCTCTATTTTTCCTTGCACTGGATTCCTAAACCACTGTGCCAAGGCTTCACAAGAGAGCAAAGGAGAAAGTTTCCTTATTGGTGAACCCTTCAGCTGTAAGTAAGAAGTTACATCATCGTCCTTTATTGATCATGGGCAATATTTGCTCCAATGCTCACGTACAAGGATTACAGGGCTGTTTTCTTATCTGGAAAGTAGCTCTTCCCCGCAGAGTTTATAACAGTTCAGGCAATTTTAAATCCCAGGACAGGCTCAGTGGGGGCACCATGCTGCAGACATGGTTGTCCCCCTCCTCGTCGCCACGCTCCCTGTCACTAACTGCAGCCTGATGCATCACGGCTTGGCAGATGGGCCACGCAGGCATGACTGTACTGTGATGTGCTCCAAGGTACTCACATTCCTGCACAGCTGTGCGCATGTGGTACAGAACAGCAAGGAAAAACCCTTCTGGCGCCTGACATTTTGAGGAGCGGGGAGGAAGGACTGCGGTTTCCTCCCAGCCCTTTTCCATCAGCCCCCCGCGGTCTGACACCAAGCCTGTTTTCCTACTGTCTGGATATCAGGGCGGCAGACAGGAGTGCCAGACTGGCTTATGATTTTGCCTAGCAATTATCTTTCTGTCTTTCGATAACAGTCTGTATCCTCCTCCTTCGCAGTCAAGAGCTGCCCTGACACAGATATTCTCTGAAGCAGCTCTGGAAACTGCTATCCACTCCAGTTTGGGGTTTTCATCCTTGTCCTTTAAATATTTATATTGGAACAACCTGTTGAAATATGCAAGTGTATACAGAAAAAGCCTTGAAACTGGAGAAGACAGCCAGCTCTACTTCCTTCATCTATTTGTTTTCTTGCTGCACTAGAGAGAAGCCAAAATACAGGATTGGAAGGAGTTCAGACTTAAACCACTGGTAACGGTAATGAGTTTTTTCCATTACTAGATAGTTTTGTCTATCAGTTTGGAAAAGATTATCAAACCCTTCCAGTGAGAGGTTAGGGAAAGGTCAGCGAGAATGAGTGAAAGCCTCCTTCCAACAAGCCCCTGCTTCCACTATTTCATTTTATGAAACCACACAAGTTCTAAAGACAGAAAAAATACAGGAAAAGATAATGACCACAATCTTCAGTAACAGCTGTTGGATGTATTTCTCTTGGAGAGGGGTAACAATGGAGAAGAAGCTTGAAGCCATCTTCGTGGTCCCCTAAGCCCAGGACAGATGTGCCTGTTCAGTCACGTAGTATAACTCACAGCATCCTGCTATAACTTAAGCCACTCACTGATGGGGCTGCTAGAGATCATTGCAAGCTGCAGGTGTTCTCTTGCAGCATTACACTCTCCACCTGTTGCCAAGATGGAAAGAGAATGGAGGAGGAAGATGACGTCTTTTTGAAGCATTTAATCTATTTTCAGTGGCTTGTAAAACTGTGATTCCTTATTACATCTGGAAAGAGCAAGATACATCCATTTCACCTTAAGCCTTCATTTCCCTTTCATCCTTCTTTGAGGTACTCACATCTGCACGGTATTTCCTCATTAGATGTCTTTCACTTGCTACTTAGCCCCATTACTTGTAAGGACTACATCTATGCAGCATAATTTCATTCATATTTGTATTGAGGTAAAAATAACTACTGCTTCATACAAATAAAAATTTTACATAGAGAGTTTTCTCTATATATGTAGTTCCTTCACTAAATCATTTACAGGATCTCAGTACACCCAATACAAGGGGATGCTGATACCTCCTGTTCACCTGATACACTCTTCAGAAGTCATAGAATCATAGACTAGTTTGGTTTGGACGGGACCTTAAAGATAATATAGTTCCAATCCCCCTGCCATAGGCAGGGACAGCTCCTAGACCAGGTTCTTTGACTGTAACTATGAAAGCAGCTGAAATCTGACTTGAAACTTTCCTCTTGCTCCTCTTAGAAGTGCAGTAAAGGAATGGTGTAATATTAAACCCTATCTCCCTGGACTTCTCCATTCAGAGCTTTCCAGACAGGCTGTACAATGCTTTACATATTCAGCTTTTCCTTCACACACAGAACTACACATGCCTATCCTGGTGAAACTTCTCTGAATGTATTTACTTTACTTAGGATACTCTGGAGTTCAGCAGAGTCATAACTTACAATAAGAGATCGATGAGGTGAAGCATTAACCATGTTCCTCTCTCATCTAGTAGCTGATGAACTTTTAATTCATCCATTTGATTACGTAGACTGGGATTTCTGAAAGGAGGCCAAGGGAGTTAGATGAGGAGATCAGTGGATTTTGATGGGCACTCAGCACCATTATTACACACACATCTTATATTGTTTGGTATGTCCTGACCATACTGCCTTTTTACAAGCAAATTGCTATCACTCACATCACAGGCTTTAGGTTCTTGACTTATAAATAACACATGACAGCTATATAGATCATACACAGCACAGAAACTTAAGAAAGAAATTCTTCTTAATATTTAGATATTGAGGTGGGCAGGGGTCCAACTTCTCCTGAGCAAGCCAGTGTCAGATGAAAGCTTGCCTAAACAGATGACACCATCACACTTGGGGATCCTACTCCAAGCTAAACAAAAGTCTTGACTATGTATGTCCTTCTGTTTTGTGTATTTTTATTTTAAGCACTTTGGGCAAAAGACCTGGAGATCTGATCCAACCCAGCAAGTTTGGATCCACAGAAATATAAGTAAAAATTATATAAGTATATATGAAAAGTAAATCCCTCCAGACCCTTTCTCTCCTGCTGAATAGTGAGCATCATTGTTTTTGTGGAAGAGAAACTGAGATTGAAATACTTGGGGTGATTAGTCAAGCAAACATTATTGATAAAATGATAATGACCACAGCAATATTTCTTAACATTTCCCTGGACTCATTGCAATGCAATTTATAAGGGAAGAAATAGTGCCAAGACCGATTCCAAGATGCATTTCTACAACCTCTTCACAAAGTCGTGTTAGGACCCCTGTCAGGTATTGACTGGTCCCTTGATAAAAGTCTATGAAACCTTCTTCATGTGCATGATCTTAGATTTTTAAATAAGTTAGGTAACCACAGATAAGTTCATGGTCATGGTAATGTTGGGTTGACAGTTGAACTTGATGATCTTAGAGGTTTGTTCCCACCTTAATGATTCTATGGTTCAGAAATTTACTTCATCCTCTTTCCTTGGATCCATTGTGCAAACATCCATCTAAATAAAATGTCTTTATATACCGTGGAGCCGAACATAGCCTGCTGCAATGGCTCAGGGGAGAATTTCTGAGCATGCCACTCCCACCAGCCCAGCTGTTCAGGAAATAAAACTTTGTGAGAGACATTCACAAACATTAATTCTCACACAAAAAAGCGAACTGCTGTAAGCATCCTACAAAACAAGTGAAAATAAAGTTGCCAGTTTTGTATCATTTTACATAGAAGTTTTTAGACTTGCAATATTGTAAGAGATGGTTTTGATTAGGCTGCTGTGCTGGTATAGAAAAGATCCAAACCCTTAGAGGCTTATGGAAAAAGGAAAGAGCCTTCAGCACAGACATGTTAACATCACATAAATCAGGCAAGACTGGGAGCCAACACAGCTATGAGTTAAGAAATGTATTAATTCAAACAACAGAGAAAGTGGAAGCCCCAGGACACAGAGAAAGCAATCTCTTTCCCTTAAAATTTGGAATCTGGCAGATTACAACGCTGTTGGGCTCGGTGCCATTAACACCATGCCAGACTGGGCAAGAATCCTCCTCCTCAGGCAGTGATTGGGAGGTTCAACAAAGGAACTCTTTCAAAAGTTAAATGAGGTAATATAAATACTCAAAGAAATCAGAAAAGACCAAGGGACTACTTATAGCCTGTTCATATACTTTTAAGTTTGTGAATCTGACATACCAGTGAGTCAAACGAAGCCAGTTAGCCCATTACTTTAACAGTACCTGAGCAAAGACAATGACTATGTTGAGATTGCTTGGACTGATCAAAATCTTAGTGTTCCCTCTTGATCAATTATTGTGCTCTCTGCCAAAAATCATGCACTTTGAATTCCCAAAGCAAAACTTAATTACATCTCCCCTCCTCTTCTCTTAGATTAAAAGCAATACATATACACAAGATAACAGCCAGCACATCTGATTGTTGGGCCAATTTCTCATTCTAATTGAAGTAACTTCTCATGCACCAACATTTCATTAATAAATTCCCCAAACTGTCTTCTCCCCACACAAATTTGCCCTATAGTGTTTCCTATTAGAAAAAAGGAAATCACTGAATCACAGAATGATAGAGGTTGGAAGGGACTTCTGAAGATCATCTAGTCCAACCTCCCTTCTAGAGCAGGATCACCTAGAGTAGATCACACAGGAACACGTCCTGATGGATTCTGAATGTCTCCAGAGCAGGAGACACCACAGCCTCTCTGGGCAGCCTGTTCTAGGGCTCTGCTATCCTCACAGTAAAGAATAATTTCCTTCTGTTTAGGTTGAACCTCCTGAGTTCCAGTTTGTGCCTATTGCCCCTTGTCCTTTCACTGGGTACCACTAAGAAGAGTCTGTCCCCATCCTCCTGACAACCAACCTTTAGATATTGATCAGCATTTATGAGATTCCCCCCTCAGCCTCCTCTTCTCTAAGCTAAACAGCCCAGCTCTCATGTTGCATATCCATGAAAAGGGGGTAGCAAAAAAAATATTCCAGACCCTTGTGAAAGGAGAAAAGCTACCCAGAAGACAGTCACTGTGATGAGAAACAATTCACCCAAAGCAAGCCTGTAAGAAGTTTTGACTCAGAAAAGAGTGAAGCCACAATGCTGCAACTAGAACAGGAAAATGGTTTTGTCTGCTGCAACAAAGATAGCACAAAGTGGAGATGACTGGGTTCTGCTTCCTAGAGTAGCAGTAGAGGGCTGACAGGGTATAGAATCCAGGCAGATAATGAAACCAGACCAAGAACTCAGGAGTTGCCTTTATAGTAACATCAAACCAAGTCCTCAGAAAAGGCTACAGATGCCTGGATGCTAATGCAAAGGCCATCAGCCAAGTCTCTCCTCCATCTCCAGCTTTGTCGTTATGCCAAAACTTAATTGATGCCAAGAGCTCCCTTGGATGGTACATAAATGGGAATTTGGACACCAATGTGCAAAAAGAATGGAAAATAGAACATAAATGAAGGAAAGATGCTTGAAGCTTAGCATGGGATGTCATGATCTGTCCTTTACCCCTGGAAAGCAAAGTTAAGCACATCATCTTACTCCAGACTCTCTTTGTATTGTCATGTCTTGAGTCAAAACTACTTTTAAACTTCAGCCTTGCAAGAGAATGTTATGGTTGACCTCAACACCTATAGAAGGGCTTAAGCATCTGGCTTGGGCCAGAGATGGTAACTAAGAATCTAAAAAAAAAAAGATTTGTGTTGCAAGGAGGGAAAGGTTACTTAAGCAAAACAAGATAAGAGCTTATTGATGGAAGCAGATTATAATTAACACATCACCAAGATTACAATAAATAACTTGCGCAGTGCTCATGGCAGGTGAGCCTCTCATGCGAATGTCTGCAGTTGAGAGAGCTGTAGACATCCCGTAATATCACAGCACAGCACTAATCCACCTGCAGCTTTAAGATGGGAGACTTAAATTCAGTTTAGCATAAAATGAACAAGTGCAAGTCAACATCAGGTCTAGTAATTCTTATTTTACAACACTGCTTAGGTTCAACAACACATCTGTGAAAATCCTCTCTTCTTCCTCAGCTTTTATACAGAACAAAAACATTTTTCCTTATGTTTACTACATCTTCTATTACATTTGTAAAATATATTTCATGTAACATATTTTATATTATTTTCTCACAATTCATATAGGAAAGTATTTGCACAACCTAAGACTGAAGGCTGATTTGCTGGTGTCACAAATCACTTGTCAGTAGGATGGTTGTTACCAGCCAAGGGCACAGAAACATCCTTGGCAATAAGCAACATTGGATCAGATTGTGAGCTGGTGTAAGTGGCAACCCAGACTAAGTTAGATCCAGTCACTACTGAACACTTCTACTCAAATATGCCTCATAAGCAGCAAATAATGCTTCTCATCTATATCTCTTAATGGATCCATCATCCCAAGTCTTACCTCTTCACCAACATGTGTCAAATATGGCTTGGAGGAAATTATAATGAGCCTGAAGCCACACTAATATTTGTAAAAGGTATATATAATAAAGCACTGGCATAAAGCTCATGCCTTGTGTGCAAAACACCCTCTTACACCACCCACTTTGGTTTATTCAAACTTGGATGGACTCTGCTTGCTCTTATGGACTCCCTCAAGTGCCTTGCCATGGACTGCAATCACAGCAGGAGTGATTTGTGAACTCCAATCCCAGTATGGCTGACAGGTACAGACAGATGCAAACTCTTTTCTTTGACCATACAATATCTAGGACTTGAGCATAACCAAGTTAATCTGAGCATGTTCAGACTTACCTGTACTGAGAAAATTCATGTCATTACCTGTGTAGATACACCTCTATTTTCTACTCTCCAGTTGGGGTTGGACAGCATCCTACTACTGCTTTTTAAAACCTTCTAAACAGAAAATTGAGACCTACAGGCCCAGAGCCAATAATAGATTTTGTAGATTAAAGTGTTGATTTTATTCTAATGCCACTTCATAATATGTCCAAGAAACACTGTAAATCAATCAGACAGCCATCACTGGCCCAGAAGCACCATGGAATGTGACTGTCATTGCTAAGAAAGTTTAGGTGCCACAATCCAGTTTAAAAGCATTTTAAGGAAATACCCATCTATTTATGAGAACATAGCATCTTAAAAAAGAAATATTTTAAAATTACCTTTCTTAAGATTTTTTTTTTTAAGTTCTTCTCTGGTAAAACAATGAAAAGTTAATTGATAAACCAACACACTTAGCTTTCATCTTGAAGGTCTTTATGCTCTAAGGCTTCTGTTTTGATCATTTGGGGAAAAAGCACTTCACTCCTTCAGTCTACATCCACCTGCTCCCACCAGAGAAGCCATTGACATAAGCTGTCCAAACTCTACTACTCAGCTGCAGCAAGCATCTTCTCCCTCATCCCCAAAGTATTCACCCCTGTTGAAAACTTTGGGATAAGCCATAAGGATGTTTTAAGATGTCCATGACATTTCCTGCTCTGGAGGTACAGTGACAGAAAGCACTCCAGAGGGAAGAATGCTCACCTAAGACTCACGAAGCCCCATGACCCCAAGCTGCTCTTGAAAGGAGAAGGGAAGGCGTGCAGTCACACAGGTACCTCAGATGATCACAACAATCACAGTAATACAGGAGATGAAAGGAACAATTCCTCACGCAAAGGTTCCACTCTCACCTAAGGGATTTAAAAATCAAAAGCAGACCCCGAATTACTCTTATAGATCAATGAGCCATTACAGCTCATGAAGCATAGGAACAAAGACAGTCTTTTATGCTAAAGATGATTTCATCATTAGCTAGCTTTATTCTACTCACTACAACTTCGACAAGCAATTGTTTCCCCAAATAGCATGTGCAGACACCTAGATTACAGCCAGGAAGAGAGGTGGCCATTACTGCTACAAGAAGATCTCTCCCAAGAAGATTGCCACAACACTCAGAAAGCATCACATAATGCTACTGCTCATGCAGTCAACATCAATGCTCCCTCAAGAGCAGTAACTTGGTTCCATTCCCTTAAACGTTCCCATGTTCCAAGGACATGGTTTGGAAGTGGGCCTGGTAGAGTTAGAAAACAGTTGGACTTGATGATCTTAAAGGGCTTTTCCAACCTCAACAATTCTATGATTCTGTGAAATGTAGCTACAACAAATATTCACCATGCTATAAAGTCTTCTATTTATTACTTTAAATTCAAGGGGTGTCATCTTGAAAAGATATAAAAAAGCATCATGTGGAAGGTATGATTCAGAGCCAGAGTCTTTAACATCTACTTAATCTGCACCAGTTTCACAGTCCAGAAGAAGAGAACCTAAACACACAGAGAAACATCTGGCATTTGCTGTAGCCGATGTAAAAATCCAGAAGAGTGTGGTTATTTTGAGCCAAGAAAATGGAATAGTTTGAACAGTTATTCTGCGCGTCCTTCAGAGCAGAGCCTCATGGAGCATACTTGGTTGGAAGGCTTTGTGTGTCTTTTTTTGCTCTTTCTTCTCACAGAAAAAGAGTCATACAGGCATCATGATGCTGAATGTAGTTGATGCCTCACTACCCTCCTGGTTGCCAGAAGTTTGCTGGCATTAGCCAGGGAACTTATCCTGCACTGCGTCTTCCTGATGGGGAAGCTTCACTCAGTCAAAGTGGAATCAGATTTGCTTACTCAGTTACAGGCACAGAAAAGAAATCTGAATCTGAAATACCCAAAGCAAAGCATGCACAAAGGACCTAATATCTCAAAAATTCTTCGCAAGACTTTATGTAGGATGGCACATGAAAAAGGCACCATCTGTCCAGATAATTTGCACCAAGAGGGCATATATTGATTGGAAAAGTAATTTTGGATGAATTAAACTTTTTCTGTAATTTTTCAGTTCCTCCAGGGAAGCAGAAACATCTCAAGAACTCACACTCTGCCACATCAAAGTATGTGTGGAACACGAACATATGCAGCTGACATATATATATGTCATATATATATACACACACATACATATATATACATATGTATATATATGTGTATATATATGTATATATATGTACATATGTATATATACACATATATATGTGTGTGTGTATATATATATGGTTTATATTGTTATATATATAGAGAGAGGAGAACATAAACCAACATATGCATCTGAGCCAGATATTCTTTAGTAAAAAGCTAAGACAGAAAAAGCACAGAATTTCAACTCACAGAGGACATTTTCCAGGACTCCTGTTCAGGAAACAAAATGACAAGTTTATTTATCCACTCAAGTTACTTAGGGGGAAGTTATTGAGAAGCAGTAACCATAGAGTCCAAATTATACCATTTTTTACTGTCATTTTCCAGAGTTTAACAACATTGTGCTGCAGCACTTTTGTTTCTAAGACATGGACAGTGCAGCAAGCTGCCAATAAATATCTTTGCTGGACATAATGATTACTTGGCCTCCACCTAAGGAGGAGCGGCTTCGTGTAATTAGACTCTTCCATGACGCAGGGGAGTAGACCTGATGACCAACAAAGGGTTCCTTCCAAATCTCTTTCTGTGATTATACGCTGATTAAATACCTGTGTGTATTGCCAACTCATTTCCCCATTTTGCTCCAAATTCATTGGGCCGGCTTGGATCTGCATCATTTTATGACACCCAGTATTATATCAGGACCGATGAATAACGGTCCATCTGCTTTGCGTGACTGCTCTGGTCACTTCTGCTCTTTTTTTTTGTCCCCCCCCCTTCCTCCTGGTTTTGTAATAATTGGTCTCTCCGTGTTATAACCATAGCCCTTGCACATAGACCTCCCACCCAGCCCCTGCACGCTGAGAGCCAGCACAAGCAGTCCAACGTTCCTGTGGTATATTCTCTGAAGATCTGCCAAAAAGATGCCCTTGATAAACTGCAAAAAACCACAAGGCAATGATCACAGGCAATTAGAGTTTTGCTGCTGCCCATGACATTCAACTTTAAATAAACTTTGGAGGAGCAGCTCGTCATTGGAGAGAAATCTGAGAAGGAGATTAAGAAGACCAGCAAGCATGGCACTTCTCTCACTGCTAGGATGGTTTGTTTGGGTTTTCTTCCAAACAGACAAATAGAAGAGAGGTCCAAACGACTATTTCTGGGATCTCAGTGACATTGCTCTGTGGGTGACTTGCTGTAGAGCCAGTTTGGCTCTCTACCACATGATCCATGCTCACTCTGATTCCTGGAAACATTGTCCAAAGCAAGGGAGCCAGGTAGCCTGACACTAGGAAATGGCTGTTTCAGCTGTAAACTCTTTGGACCAGGAACGGTGACATCCTGTGTTCATACATTCACTTACTGCCTGCCCACAGGTAGCTGCCACCTTAATGATTGTTGATGTGCTAAATCAATAGCTACGTGAGATTACCTGTGTGGCCTGGACTCTGCTAGGGGAAAACTTCCTATTTGCTTTTAAAACCTTCATGGAACCTGGAGACCCCAGCACAAGAAGGATGTGGACCTGTTGGAGAGGGTCCAGAAGATGGCAACAAAGATTATTAGAGGGCTAGAACACCTCTGCTATCAGAGAGAGAATTGAGCTTGCTCAGCCCGGAGAAGAGAAGGCTCCACGGAGATCTTACTGCGGCCTTCCAGTATCTGAAGTGGACCTACAAGAAGCTTGGGGAGGGACTTTTCACAAAGGCCTGTAGTGACAGGACGAGGGGTAATGGGTTCCAACTGGAAGAGGGGAGATTTAGATTGGAAA
>JAVSBS010007852.1:45547-57244 GCA_033124195.1 Coracias cyanogaster | reverse complement strand
AAAGCACCGGGATGTGGGAGCACCGGGATGTGGGAGCACCGGGATGAGGGACATCGGGATAGGGAAGCACCGGGATGGGGAAGCACCAGGATGGGGAAGCCCCGGGATGGGGAAGCACTGGGATGGGGGAGCCCCGGGGGTGGGCTCGGCTGCTGGAGCGGCTGTTGGGACGCATCCCCTGCTTTGAAGGCCTTTCCTTTCCTTCCTGCCCAGAGGTGCCCCTTCGGCCGCCATCCCCACCCCGTCCGTGCGCTCTCACCCTAATTCACCTCCCACCCTGAGGTCCCACAACCCCCCCTCTCCTCCCTCCCACTCTAAAGCCAGGGGAAAATTTGGCTCCTTGTCCTCCCACCCTTCTCCAGACGCCTGGCAGCTCCCAGCGCTGGGCTCGGGCTGACCAGCACGGGCATCCCTGCCAGGCATGGGCCAAGGGGTCCTCTCCTGGCCCCCACAGCCCTGGCAGGCTCTGGAGGTGCTGCGTGAAGCACAGTGATGAGGTGTGCTGGGGTTGTTCCCAGGGTACCTGTGGGGCTCTCAGGTTCCCTGGGTGCTCCCAGTCCTCCAGGTCATCCTTCGGTGGGTCAGACCCAAGCAGCAGCATCACCTCTCCATTGCTTCAGCATCAAGGCAACCATAGTTGCCTCCTGGGCTCTTGAGTGCAACCCATGCAATGTAGAGGTGGTGACCTGCCCCTGGTGTGTCCCCACGGTGCTGCCCCACCACAGTGGGGATGCCCTTTGCTTGTCCCCTCTTCCCAGGCAGCGTTGTGGAGGGTGGCAGCAGGATCTGCAGAAGGGATCCTTCAACCTTGCTTCTGGTCCCACCTCTCCAGCCCATGGCTGGGACTATCCCATTAAACACACTTGCTCAGCTCCTGTCCACCATGACCCACTGCTCTCCAAAACCCTTCTCCTCAGGGCTCCTGCTCTTCTCCCCGGCAGCTGGAGCAGGGCTGCTCACACATGCCACCTCCCGCTCCTGGAGCACACCAGGCTTTTCCCTCTACATGCTTCTCCCCAACACATATTTTGTGATCACGAGTGTTAGAGATGGAAGGGATGGACAAGGAGGCATTGTCGGGGCAGCCGAGCACCAGGGCGTTGTGCTTGGGCAGGACAAAGGCCGTTGTGTTTCTTCTGTGACAATAAGTGATGCGGGATTACGCAGAGGCAGAGCAGCTTTCCACAGAGCCCTTCTCCTCCCCACCACCGGGAGATGACTCCTTGTGGTTCTCCTGCCAAAGCGGAGGAGAGCACCCGAGCTGGATGGTGCTGGTGGCTTCACCGGCTCTGTCCAAAGAGATCCCAACCCCAGCTGGGAACCAGAACTTGTCATGGCTTCATCTGGGGCACATTCTCACCCCAGCCTTTCAGTGGGCATCTCCCCAGGACATCCAGTCGTGCTGGGAAATGTAGAAGGTGCAGGCTGGAGCCTCCTTGTTGCCCCATAAGTAGGTGTGAAGGCTCCCTGCCTTGCTCTGGTCCAGCTGGGAGGTGATGGAGGAGGTGAAATGGAGCTCACCAGCACCCCACCGGCTGCGTGTCCTGCTGCACGGGCTGTGGCTGCGGCTGTGGAACAAACAGGGCAGATCCCAGAAAGCACCATTGGCTTTGCAACATGTCCAGCTCTCATCCAGGCCATGAGACGTCCCTAAAACTGAGCCAGCACCTGCTGGCTCTGGGCGTGAGGGCTTCTTGGCTGAGAAGGGAGCTTTGGTGGTAAGGATGCCCAGGGTTCAGCCATCCTGCATTGAAGAACATCCCCGTACCAGCTCCTGGGGCAGCAGTACTGGGGGGACAAGTCCAGCCCTGAGCAATGAGAGTCCCAGATAGGCTCCTTGTCCTGAGCTCTCCTGAGGGTCCAGCCTTGCTCTGCAGCTCTCACATGTCCCTGCTTTTCTGGAGCCAGAGGTGTAGGTGCTGGTGAGCCTGGGTCCGTGGGCAATGTTCTACGTTCCACCTGCAGGAACCACCACCTGAATGGTTTCTCCATTTCCACCCGCAGGTGCTCGGCTTACTGGTGTGGGCTCTCATTGCTGGCACAACGTACCACCTCCACGCGGCATACGGCTGGGTGATGTTCGTGTCCATCTTCTTTTGGATACTAACCGTCCTTTTCATCATGACTTACCTCCTGCAGCTTCAGCTGAAGTTCTATGTGGTGCCCTGGCCCCTCGTGGTACGTAGCTGAGATGGGCGAGGGTTGGTCCCAAGTGGAAACATCCTGGGGAGATGCTCCAAGAGGACCAGGGCTTCAGGTTTTCCTGGGCTGATGGACCAAAGTCCTCTGCACTTTGCTTCTGGGGAGATGCTCCAAGAGGACCAGGGCTTCAGGTTCTTCTGGTCTGATGGAACACAGTCCCCTGCACTCTGCACAGTGCCATCCCTTCATTCTGCCCCTCGATTGCTTAGAAAATGTTCAGAACAGGCAGTATCAGTCCAGAAAGCTACAGCCACCGTGTCACTGCTGCAGTCGTGGTGTCCACCACAAAGCCTCTTTCCACCTCGGGTGTATTTAATGAGATGTTAACCTGAGGTTTGTTCCCAGCATGCAGGGCTAGACCCTTCTTCTCTGGTTCTCCTGGGGAAGAAGGAAGAACATGAAACTGAGCCTTTTGCTCATCCCAGGGGATGATCCCAGACCTCACAACCTCCTCTTTCCTTCTCCAGCTGATGATCTTCAACGCTGTGGCAACCGTCCTGTACATCACCGCCTTCATAACGTGTGCGGCCGCCGTGCAGCCTACGTCCTGGCGGCAGTGGGATTACAACCGGAGAGCCGCAGCATCTGTAAGTAGCAGTGGGCAAGGGCCGCGGGGCTGTGGTGTCCACCATGCTCACGTGCAGGGTGTGCTCCTCTTCCAGTTCTTTGCCTGCCTCGTGATGATCACCTATGGGGTGAGCACCTTCTTCAGCTTCCGCGCCTGGAAAGGGCTCGGCAGCAACGCAGCCACCAGCCAAGTGACAGACCACGCGTAAGAAGTGGACAGCAAAGCCCAGCCACAGGCCACCCTGGCTCAGCTCAGGCCGGGCTGGGGCCTTGGAGCCTCACATGCCACCAGGGCTCATTGTTGGACTGGCCTGTGCTGGTAGTGGTCAGTACTGGATTGTGTGGACGCTGCTCTGTGGTCTCTGATGATGCTTCCAGCTGATGTACCCACAGCACAAACCCACCAGCACCACCACCAACAGCCTCGTCAGGAGCACATGGACTCCCTGGAGGCTGAAGCTCCTGCTTGTCCTTGGGGTTCCTCCAGATCCTCGTTGGAGCTGCTCTGCTGAGGGGACGTGGCCACTTCAGCACATTCCAATACTAAAACTGACTAAACCAAGCCCAGACTCCTGCCTCTGGTCATTCACAGCTCCAGTGTAGGTAAGCGCAATTAACATGATACGTGAGAAGAGAAGGCTTCGGGGAGACCTTAAAGCCACCTTCAGGTACTTAAAGAGGGGCTACAGGAAAGCTGGGGAGGGACATCTCATCAGGAAGGGTTGTGACAGGACGAGGGGTGATGGCTTCAAACTGGAAGAGGACAGATTTAGATTGGAAATTAGGATTAAAGTCTTCACTTGGAGGTTGGTGAGACCCTGGCCCAGGTTGCCCAGGGAAGCTGTGGATGCTCCATCCCTGGAGGTGTTGAAGGTCAGGTTGGACGGGGCTTTGAGCAACCTGGTCTAGTGGGAGGTGTCCCTGCCATGGCAGGGGGTTGGAACTAGGTGATCTGTAAGGTCCCTTCCAACGCAAACAAGTCTATGGTTCTATGATTCTGTAAATGGTGGCAGAGCTGGAAGATGAAGGCTAAGCCAAGGAAGGCACCTAAACCGTTCTTGTATTGTTTTCTAACAATCTGAAGCACAAATTTTATGCTTTAAATAAAAACCTTCCTAAATCCAGCCCCGGAGTCTGTCAAGAAAAAAAGTTTGTCTTGCGAGAAGGTGGCACCTACAGCCTGGCATGGAGTGGACAGCAGAGATGTCACCAGCAGAGGTGACTGACCCTCATGGGCATTACGGCCTGGCCCAGGGGAGAAGGAATAAGTCCCCAGGGTTCACCTTGCCTTGCCAACATGTGCCCACACAGAGTGTGCCGCCAGGACTGCCCGAAGATGAAGGAGGTGCCAAGGCAGAGGAGCCGTGTCTACTTTGTATTAGAAGCATGACCCCATTTTTTTAATTTTTTTTTTTTTCTGGGAATAAGCATCTCAGAGCATCACCTCTGCTCGCTAACTGCCCCTCTGTGCCTGGGCACAGGGAAAAGCTGCTTTTCAGGGCATGGGTGGTAGGTGAACTTCTAAAAACCTGTGAATCATGACATTAGGAAGAAGTTCTTTACTGTGAGGGTGGTGGATCACCAGAACAGGATGCCCAGAGAGGTGGTGGAGGCCTTGTCCCTGGAGACGTTCAAGGCCAGGCTTGATGGGGCTCTGAGCAACCTGACCTTGTTAGAGATGTCCCTGCTGACTGCAGGGGGGTTGGACTAGATGGCCTCAGAAGGTCTCTTCCAACCCAAACCCTTCTGTGTTTTCTAAAAAGTGTTGTTTGGTTTTGGGGGTTGGTTGTTTCGGGTTGGTCAGTTTTTTTAAAAAAGCTTCTGGCTTTCATAGGTAAAATTTGACACGTATAAATTTATTGAAGGAGAGAAATTCTCAAGGGGTAGAGGTTTTTTTCCAAGGGTACCGCATGTGTGTCTATATCTGTGAGGGAGATTTCCACATACCAGAGTAATTCCAGACCACAAACCACAGAGCCACGAGCACGACATACTGCAAACCTCAGGAGATCCCTGCAGCACTCATGGATTCGGTATACGCAGAGTCCAAATACTAGGAGGCCACCCTTGGCGTTGCTCTCCAGCCTTTAAAAAGCCATTTTGGTCAGCCCACAAACCCAGGTAATGTTGTCGCAGCTTGTGGCGTAAGCATGGCTTATTTTTGCCTTCATGGGTAGGAGTCTTCAATGGTATTCAAAAATTACTTCAGTTGAAGAGCAAAATCCTAGTACTGTTGAAATCACTGTCAGACGTCACCAAGAAAAGGATTTCATCTCCTTTGCTCTTATATTTCTTGTCCACAACTAAAAATCCTCAGGGCCCAGCCATAACTTTGTTCTGTCTAGGCCAGGTCCTCATGAGGTGAGAGCCACCCATCAACACCTTCACCACTGGAGGAGGACATCAACCTTCTGCAGGACGGAGCAGGGCTTCTGCTCACCATCCTGCGCTCCCACCTGCTCTTAGGCCTTTAAAGACGTTCTCACGTTGCCTTTTAACCGGCTCGCTATTTAGAGCGGGAAATGAGGCGGTGGGAAACACGCCGGTGCCCAGCCAAGCTTCTAGGACTAGAACTAATGCTGCTGTGCCACAAAGACAGCCAGAAATTGGACGGACAGGTGGGATTTTGGGTTAAGCGTGGTTCTTCTCCCCCACGTAGAATAGCTGGGGCCTGGAGACAAGTGAGTTGGAGACCTGTGCATGGTAAGGATGGGACTGATAAAGAGAGCAGACGGATTTACACACTAACATATCAACTGTCAGTGCTGAGAGACAGTCTTATGTGAGAACATCTCCATCTGAAAGCTGGAGAACTGAAGATCGTATTAAGGGATTAAAAAAAAGCCCCAAACCAACAGAACATTGATGGGGAGGAACTTGTAGGTTACATATTCACCCCTGTCCTTCCAAAATCTGGAGGGACATCCTCTTTTCACACTGTCTTCTCAATTCTGAGTTTTGGGGAGATGGTGAAGATGCCAACCCAAACTGTCCTCTCAGTGTGCTGGGCTTCTTGGCATGTGCAACGGTTTGGGCTGGTGTTCAAATACTGTGTGTTTATTAAAAAGTTACTCTGGTGGAGGTGACATTGTCATCTCCTGAGCTCACTGAAGACCGACCAGAATTGAGAAACAGATGTTCCTAGGATCAGGCCTCTGAAGGTTCAGTCTGGAGGGTGGATGAGTTTCCATCATGTAAAAGCACCTTGATTCTTGTGACCTTTAGTGTTTGCACGCCCCAGTGAAAGCAGCAGCGCTCATCTGGAGAACGCAGTAGTGCAGAAACTGTTCTAGGAGGAGGATATCGATGATTTGTTTAAGGAAGTCACCACTAACCCGCTGCTTAAATCCAGACTCCGACCTTCTTTTTCCTAGAAATATGGGAGAAGAAATCCCTAACTCAGTTTAAAAATGAAGCGGGCAATCCATGTTCTGTTTGTTGCATCCAACCAACACAAAATGATAGGCTACCTGAGCACCGATGATTGAACGTGAACCCAAAGTGAAGAACAGATGGTGCGGGACTCCCTGGAGCAAGGTTGCTGTCACTCTGCCAGCTTCAAGTCCAGGTCAGAGCAGAGCCTTGCGTACATCTGGTCAAGAGCACCCAGCCAGCCCGCTCACCGCAAGGAACACATGGAATCTGGTTTCTGTGCTTTGCCCCTCAGAGGACCTCAAAGGTACAAACCCCACCTGAACGATTCCTGCTGCTGAGACACAAACTGTCTCTTTCTCCTCAACCTGCCCATTTTCCCAAAATCTTTGAGCTTTGGGTGGGGGAGGTGGCTGAGGGCGTAACTCCAACAACAACTTTGACTCTCTCGCTCCTTTGTCAAAATGGGTTCCAACTGGAAGAGGGGAGATTTAGATTGGAAATTAGAAGGAAATTCTTCACTTTGAGGGTGATGAGACACTGGAACAGGTTGTCCAGGGAAGCTGTGGATGTGCCATCACTGGAGGTGTTCAAGGCCATGTTGGATGGGGCTTTGCACAACCTGGTCTAGTGGAAGGTATTTCTGCCATTGCATGGGGGTTGGAACTAGATGATCTTTAAGGTCCCTTCCAACCCAAACCATTCTATGAACCATGCATGGGGCTCTGACTAATCCCTGGGAAGGAAAATAACCATTTGCAAGAAGTCTGTATTTGACTGCTGAAAGCTTTTGAATAATGGGGTAACTGATGGGTCAGTTTACTTGATTCCATCCTGAACCTGATCCTTTTCTCCCTCTAAATATTTGAAACATGTTACACATGTTCACAACAGATTTCTGTAATGCATCATTTACACCCAGTCCATGGCAAATACAGTGGGACTCCCAAGTTGGTAACATTCTAGATAATACCATAGTGATCCAGTTTGAGGCCATCTGAAGAACCTGAACACATACAAGTCCATGTGACCTGATGAGATGCATCCCAGAGCCCAAGGGAACCAGCAGATGCAGTTTCTAAGCCACTCTCCATCATATTTAAGAAATCATGGCAGTCAGGCAAAGTCCCCTGCAGCTTGAAAAATAGAAACACCACACCCATTTTTAACAAGGGTAAAAAAAGAGTACTCTGGGAATAGCTGACCATTCAACCTCACCTCTGTTCTGGCTAAGATCATGGAAATGATCCTCCTGGAAGCTATGTCTAGGCATATGGAAGCAAGGGAGGTGATTTGAAACAGCCAGCATGGCTTCATCAAGGGCAAATCATGCCTGACTAATCTGACGGTCTTTTACAATAGAGTGACTGGATAAGGGAAGAGGAACTGATGTGATATATCTGCAGTGCCTTCGACATGGGCCCACACAACAACCTTCTCTCTAAATTAGAGAGACGGGGGTTTGATGGATTGACTATTCAATGGATAAAGAATTGGCTGGATGGCTGCATCCAAAGAGTTGCAGTCAATTGCTCAATGTCCAAATGGAAACCAGTAACAAGTGGTGTCCCTCAAAGGTCCAGACTGGGACAAGTACAACTTAATGTCTTATTAAGTACGACTTAATATCAATGATACAGATGACAGTGGGACTGAGTGTACCCTCAGCAAGTACTCAAGCTGAGTGGTGCAGATGATTCACTCGAGGGATGGGATCCATCCAGAGGGATCGGGACGGGCTTGAGAAGTAGGCCCATGCAAACCTCATGAGGTTCAAAAAGACCAAGTGCAAGGTCCTGCACCTGGGTCAGGGCAATCCCCAGTACCAATGCAGGTTGGGGGATGAAGGGACTGAGAGCAGCCTTGTGGAGAAGGACTTGGGGGTACAGGTGGGGTGGCAAAGCAGACATGAGCCGGTAATGTGCACTTGCAGCCCAGAAGCCAATTGCATCCTGGGCTGCATCCCCAGCAGTGTGGGCAGCAGGGCGAGGGAGGGGATTCTGCCCCTCTGCTCTGCCCTGGCAAGACCCCCCCTGCAGTATTCTATCCAACTCTGGAGTTCCCAGAACAAGAAGGACGTGGACCTGTTGGAACAGGTCCAGAGGAAGTCACAAAAATGGTCAGAGGGTTGGAACATCTCCCCCATAAAGAAAGGTTGACAGATTTGGAGTTGTTTAGCCTTGAGAAGATAAGATTCTAGGTAGAGCTTATTGAAGCCTTTCAATAATTAGAGGGGGCTTAGAAGAAAGATAGATATATTTTGCTAGGGCCTGTATTGACAAAACAAGGGGTAATGGTTTTAAACTGAAAGAATGTAGATTTAGATTAGACTTTAGGAATAAATTCTTCACTGTGAGGGTGGTGAGACACTGGAATAGGTCACCCAGAGAACTGGTAGATGCCCCATCCCTGGAAGCACTCAAGGTCAGGTTGAATGGGATTTTGAGCAACTTGATATAGTGACAGATGTCCCTGCCCAGGGAAGGAAGGGTGGCACTAGGTGATCCTTAAGGTCTCTTCCAACCTGAACCACTCTATGATCATACTGAGGAGTGGCAATATAAGGGACATATATTACTTCTTTGGAAAAGCATTTATGGCAAATCCTTACAAGAAGAGAATAGCAGAATTGTTTCATCTTACCATTCAAATTAATTGAACTGCCATCAATTTTAGCAAGCAAAGGCTACCACCAGTAATGAAAGAGACAGAAAAGTCTTCTTATGTGGCAACTATTGAGCAGTTCCCAGCCTCACCCTTTACCCATTGTTCTGCTGAAAGAATTTGCTGCCTACATACACCAAGCCAGCAGAAACTATAGGATGAGGGGAACATCACTGTGCCTTAGGTAAGAGTGCTCTCTTCTGGCTATGGGTCTGAAAGAAGAAAATCGGGAAAAAGTGATCTCCAAAGAAGGACTCGGCCGACTTAATTATTAATGGTAGTTTTTCTTTATCAACAGGCATGAAACACAAGAATTCAGACTGTTTTGCAGCCAGGCATATGGCTCAAAATCATTTCCAGCTGTCATACCAAATGAAGCTAAGGAATTATTATTTCAGTAAAAAAAGTTTCCATATCTTTATATGATAATCTAAGATTTTTATCCAACCAGTAAATTCATTTAACAGTTACGCTTAAAAAACATTTGGACAGTCAAGTAAAGTGCAAGGCACATAGTCCAGGGGTAGTTTATCAGTACAGCTGAGATGATAACTAAGCATGGTGCAATCCACATGATTCTTACCTCACTTTCCATATGAAATCATACATAAACTAACTCCAAGTAATATTTTTAAACGTCTTTAGGTAACATTAGCTGCACTTCACATAAAGAACATTTGAGAAGACACCCTTAGAAGATGCAACCTGCAGTCACTGGTTTTTCCATGACTGCTTTTATACCTTCCTCAGCCAGCGCTCACTCAAAACCACTCCACAGACTTTATTTCCCAAAGTGTCTTCCATAATCTTAGGCAACTAGTTCGCATAATTACTCTCACACAGCCACAACTGTTACTACCTTTGACAAATAATGGTAGATGGGTCTCAGGATAATGAGGAAGGGTTTCATTCTACAAGCACGTCACTGAAAACATAAAATGTTTGACTGCAAAAAAACCCCAACAAACCATGAAATGCAAATGACTGCATAAAATGTATGTAAGATGATAATTACAGATATGGCTCTCACTCTGAATCTCACTCTATCCCTCCTTAATATATGCAAATATTTTATGAAATGCCAAGTTGTTGGGGCTTTTTTTAATACCATGTTTAATCTTTCAAAATATGTTAAAGATAGCACAACCTAATGATGTACCAAAAGACATACAAACATGTTCCTTCTCATTTACATCTTTAGAACCTCAGAAGCAATCAATGTAATGTTTTAAACCAGGGAAATGAGTAGAGGAAGATAGGAAAGCCAGCTGCAAGTTATGTGACAGATATTACAGAGCTTCACATACATAGCTCTTCTTTTCAAAGGCAAACACCGACCTCTACAGGAAACAGGGAATGGTGCAAAACAGAGCCATAAAGGCAAAAAAAAATTCAGAAAGCTTTGTTCACCTCTCTGTAAGACAAAGTCATTGCACTGAAGTAGGGTATGAACAAGGATAAGGATAAAGATCCTTTCTCTGGCTGCAGTGATGAACTTCAGAAGCCATTACATCCCTCACCAAAATGACTTTCATCAGTGTGCCATCCTTAATTGGAACAGATTTTTCCTGTAAACAGACTTAATTCAACATACTATGAATACCACAGGAATGAGTTGCAAAAGCACCCCCTCAATACTTGAACCACTCCAGACTGCAAACTCATGCCCTGCGGGTGGTCCTGAGCTTGCAGGACGATGGAGAAACATGGGCATCTTGACTGCATGCCAACATTTGAGATCCTCCTTGTCAAGGCTGTGATGGTAGTCCAGCCCTGGCCCTGGGGTTGCATTAAGTATGTAAGGATGGGCAACCAGGATGAAGGAGCAGATGTCACAGTGCTGGAGGATGGCCAGTCAAGAATATGGCTTCTTCTTGTCCCTCTTCAAAGACAGGGCAAAGACAGGGTTTGCTACAGCTCAGAGCTGCAACAGGGCAGGACACTGCAGCTCCGTGATGACCGGGACATAGGAAACACGTTGCTCCGCTTCCGGCTCTTTATTTTAATCTTCCTTAAGTTAATGACAAGGATACAAACAAGCAGAGTTTTCCTAATTGGTTTAGGATCAGTTTCCATGCCAGGATTTAATCCACCTTTTTGCAACAAAGGGATTTTTAAGTCAATGATGAACAACTGCAATTTTGCAAATATTCTTCCAAGTACAAATTCTTCATTATCAGATTCAAAACTATCACAAAATAACACTAGCAATTAATTTCTTAGATATTTTCTGCAACTGTGGCATGTGCACTACAGTTTGCTAGCAGAGAATATGTAATTTTAAATAAAAGACATTAAGGGCATGTTTTAATTTAAAACTAAAGAAGTGAAAAGAAAGAAAGAAAAAAAAAAAGAGAGAAAACCTAAAAATTTAAGACAACTTACCAGTTGCAGAAGACTGAAAACTGTTTCCAAACCACATTTTTAGGCCTCACAAAGCTTTCTGGCCAAGCTAATTTAAAAGGCTGTCTCCACAAGGCACATAGGAATTTCAAAATGTTTTTTACATTCCTGTCACTTGCAGCAGGGAAACACAGAATCACAGACTGGTTTGGGTTCGAAGGGACCTTTCAAGCTCATCTAGTCCAATCCCCCTTCAGTGAGCAGGGATATCTGCAACTAGAATAAGTTGCTCAGAGCACCCTCCAATCTCACCTAGAATGGTTCCAGGGACGGGGCATCAACCACCTCCGCGGGCAACCTGGGCCACGTCTCACCACCCTCATAGTGCAAAAACAACTTCTTCCTCTCTTGTCTAAATCTCCATCTTTTAGTTTAAAACCATCAGCCCTTGCCCTGTCACAACAGGCCCTGCTAAAAAGTCCCTCCCCATCTTTCTGATAGGTTCCCTTTCAGTATTGAAAAGCCACAAGTAGGTCTCCCCAGAGCCTT
>JAVSBS010007852.1:17131-35569 GCA_033124195.1 Coracias cyanogaster | reverse complement strand
CTCACAGTGAAGAACTTCTTCCTGATTTCTAATCTAAATCTCCTCTTCTGCAGTTTGAACCCATTACCCCTTGATCTATCACTACAAGCCCTTGTAAAAAGTCCCTCCCCAGCCTTTTTGTAGGTCCCCTTCAGACACTGGAAGGCCATAAAAAGGTCTCCCCAGAGCCTTCTCTTCTCCAGGCTGAACAACCCCAGCTCTCTCAGCCTGGCCTCACAGCAGAGGGTTTTCAGCCCTTGAACCATCTTCCCTAATTGCCACAGGGATATCATGATCATACAGACGTTCTTTCTGATATTCCAAGTGAGGGAGGCAGGCAACTCTATGGCACCCTGTGAAGTTGCAGCTGCTTGGAACAGGTCTTGGATGCCCATTCATTTAATCAATTCATTTATAAACAGTTACTGCATTTTTGGTAAATGGTCAATAAAAAAAAACCCAACCAAAATATTCTGTTATAATGCATCCATCTGGACAGTTCAACAGAGGAAATTTTTTCTTCTAATTTGGATACAGTGACCTGACCCCAGATCGCCCATGCCCTCCTCACAGTGTCTTTGCTGCCTTTTAACAAACACAGATATGCCACTTCCATGCGTGGCTCTTCCCATTTAAGATAAATATAGAATTTAATCCCCTAGATTAACAAGTTTCACTTTTGCCCTGTAAAGGGAAAACAATTTTGCATCCAATAGCTGCAGGTGTAGCTATTGTTTTAGTGTGTCAGGAGGTAAGTAAAACATTTTTAAATTCATACTTCTGCATGCATAAGAAACAGTGAATGACTGGCAGGAGAGATCACAGAACTGTAGATCACCCACCTTTAGTTGGTGGCTCTTCCCACATTAATAGAGTGGCTGAAAGCCACATGATTTAGTGAAGACTTGGCAGTGCTAGGTTAATGGTTGGACTCCATGATCTTAAAGGTCTTTTACAACCAAAACAATTCTATAATTCTATTAATACAGAATGAATATCCACTTGATAGCGTTAGACCCAGGAGGATGGGAGATTCACACTAGCCTAACCCAATCAGCTACATTAGAGAGCCAGCTGGAAAAGGCACTATGGACTCATTTTCTGCAAAGCCACCATACATTGACTAGATAAAGTTGAGGAAACCCAGCTTCTCATTGTTTGGGCCTTAAGTTAAATGCCTGTAACAAGATGATGCAAACAACTGACTCTCTCAGTGTGGAGATGCACTTGGTGGAGCCTCTAGACACTTTACCAGAAGGGTAAGAAAGGGAATGGAAGAACAAGCACCTGGCAGTCACAAGTGAGCCCTGTCTCCTTGGCTCTGCCAGTCCTACAGGAACAGCTTCAAAGCAGCAGGCTGGAAGACACAAGAAATTCCTGAGAGCATAGGCTGAAGATACCTCCTTCATCAACCTCCCTTTCGTTGCCATAGCACTGTCTTACTTGGTCTGCTCTGACCTTACTCTTGAATCATGACCACAAGACATAAGTGCATCTAATTAAACTGCCAAGAAGTTAATGAATACTCCTGTCAAGAACTACTGCCCTACCTTGCCCAAAGCAGTAGGTGCTGCACTCAAGAGGTCCATGCAGAGAAAGGTACCAATTCAGTGTTAGAGCGTCAGAAGTGGAAGGCAACACAACTTTTCAAATTATGAGAAAACAGCAAACAAAATCTTCACGCATCTCAGAGGGTGCATGTTAATGCTCAGAGAAAGCCAGGGATGAAGAACACATGAATTTGAATGCTGTCATGAACAACTTCTTTTTAAAATTGCTTAATTATCTCAAATTTGAGAGAAAGATGGCTTAAGTAGACCCTGTGATTCCAGGGATTCTGTTGGCTAGGTCAAGCCTGCCTTTTGCAGGTAACGGTAACATGGTGTAGATATGAGGAAAGCAAAAGCAAGAATTCTTACTGATTTACTTTTACAGTTACAAATACATATTTGAAAAAAAAAAACAAACCTTCAACAAAGCTAAGAAAAACCACAACAACCCACATCAGAATTAACTATTTTCATTTCTGAACCAACTCCATTTTGCTAACTGCTTTCTGTGGGCAATTTTTTCTGCATATCCAGAGCCTTAGGAGGTATTCTTGATCAAGCCCTACCCCAAAACAGACAGTGGATGTTCTCCCAACTTCAAGTTTTCATTCCCCTGCAGGCACCCCCATTGTTTTTTTTGTGTTTGTTTGGTTTTTTTTATGGAAAGGAGCAGTAAGAGTCTACTCAGAGTCTCTACAGGGCACTACTTCTTCTAGATCTTTAATTAACCTCACAAGAAATTTAAGTTTCTTTCCTTTTCCACAAAGTGCTGTCTATCACCCTCTCTAAACGCCTATCTCCAGCCACTGCTAGAGTTACAGGTCTGACAGAAGGGATTTTGGACAAATTATAGGGATTATATGTGCTGCCAAACACCTGCTGAACTTAGAAAAAAAATAAATATATAAAATCTCTCCCTGAGGCCTCTGCCATTCATCGTGCCTTTGCTAATAACAGCAATAAACTCTAGCCAAAACTCTGAAGGACATGTCAATTCTAGCAGGCATACAGGTGTTTATTTAAGAGCTCAGAAACTAACTATGTACTTAAACACCAGCTGAAAAGTCTGTCCTGACTTTCAGAGCACTGTGGTGAAACACTCAATCCATCCAACAAATCATTGAGGCTAAACACGGATCGAGGTTCATGCCCTTAAATATCTACATCTGAAAACGTTGGCGGTTCTGCTTTTGCTTCAAGTAGACCTTTTCTTAGCATCCAACTGCCCTCCTCTTCCACCCCACCTGATGGAGCCAAGGCTTTTTAAAAACAGGTAAATGAATAACAGATTTCCTAATAGATTATTTAAAAAAAAAAAAGATTCATCACAATAACTATGTAACATGCTCCAAGAATTTGAATCCTGGGTTTCAAAAAGCATTGATCATTTAACACATAAAATTAAGCTTTCCCAAATAAAAAAATTTGGCTAATGATAAATGTGACTAAACGTCTGAAATAATAAAACAAGTCCTGTTTTAAAATAGCTGCATTCTGCCTTTCCTTACGACACACAGTGGTACTGCAGGAGAAGTGATGCTGGTCAATGTGAAAGAATTTGAGCTAATTTCCCATTTCTGAGTGAAATCCAGAAATAAATGTGCAATCCATAAAAGATGAATAATTTCTGGTGCATAACCAGAAATTGGTTTTGAAAGACTACAAAGGAAATTTAAAAAGGGAAGAGAAAGGGATATTTTTTGTAATCCCATGATTTTTAACCTAACCTAATGCCAAAGCCAGGGGCAGTCATGTAGGGAATTTCCTAACTGGCAAAGCTTTAAGGGTAGATGAAACATTGGTCTGTGTCTATTTAAAATATTTCCATCTCATGAATAAAGAGCAGCGTAACTCTCCTAAAGCGGATAGAGCAAATAATCTAATCCCATAACCCTCTCATCAGTCATAACGACCTGCAGCAAAGCTGACAGCTATCTGCATCAACCTGCCCTGGTTGATAGTTTCTTCCTATCGTATGACCTCTTTGTTAAGTAAATAAAGTACCATTCTGCTGTTCTGAAACTATGTTTTTTCCCCCCAAACAGAGTGATCTAATCACTATATGAGACACCACGTTTTTCCTATGGGTAAGCCCAGGAAATTTCTGTGTATCTATGCAACAAGCCTGTCTTTGCACATCTGGGCAACATAATGCCAGCGCAGGTGGTCGAAGTGGTGACTGTGGCTCTGAAATTTGGTATCTACTCATCTTGATGTAAGGGACTTGGTTGTCTCTGAAGGCACAGGCAGCTGCAGGTACTCCATGTTTTCCACTGGCAGCTCTCTGGCTCGGTGCCTGGCAGTCCTCATTGGGCACAGATCACTAAAGGTGCTTACGGCTTTCAGCTCCTCCACAATGGTCTCAAATTCTGACCTCCGACCGCTACACTGATTTTGCTTATGTAACAATGCTAATGCCTCTTGCAAATCTAAACACATACATGACTTAGTGACATGGTTTAGTGGTGGACTTGGCAGTGCTGGGTTAATGGTGAGACTTGATCTTAAAGGTCTTTTCCAACTTAAACAATGCCATGATTCAATGACCAAGGATGGATAGCGATCTTGCTTCCCCTTCCACCCCCCTAGAACATGACATAAAAAAGGAACAGTCTGTTGGAAATCATAGACTCATAGAATGGTTTGGGTGGGAAGGGACCTTTCAAGCTCATCTGGTCCACCCCTATTGCAGTGAGAAGGGACATCTGCAACTAGGTTGCTCAAAGCCCTGTCCAACCTCACCTAGAATGGTTCCAGGGATGGGGCATCAACCACCTCTCTGGGTAACCTAGGACAATATTACACTCAGTGTAAAATGTTTCTTCCTTCTCTCTAGTCTAAATCTCCGCTCTTTTAGTTTAAAACAATCACCCCTTGTCCTGTTGCAACAGGCCCCGCTAAAAAGTCTGTCCCCATCTTTCTGACAGGCCCTCTTTAAGTACTGGAAGGCCATAAGAAGGTCTCCCTGGAGCCTTCTATCCTCCAGGCTAAAAAACCTCACCTATCTTAGCCTGGTCTCACAGCAGGGGGGTTATGTAGCATTATGCACAATAGCTATGAAACACATCACGGCCAAGGCTGAAACACACACATCCTAATCATGCAAACACAGATTCAACCACTTCTGCTTAGTGCTGCAGATGACATTCTGTGGTGCACTGACGTTACTGAGAAGGCTTTGGTGACATCAGTGAGCTCTCCATCAGTGTTCTTGGAAATGTATCACTGTTGCTAGACAACCCTCCCAACGGGAGGTGCAGAGCCTCACACACAGAGGACTTGCTTGATTCTGCTACACTGGGACATTTCTACTGCCTAAGCAGAGGTGAATGATGCCTTGCTCAGGTTCCATGTTATTTTACCTGAATCCCCCAAACAAATCCATAGCTGCTCCTTCTCTTGGCTTGCCTGTTTAATAAGCTGCCCATCTCCTGGGTGAGTTTGGTGGCCATCATAATTTGATGGAGAGGACACGAATAAACAGGGAAGGAATTCTGCAAATAGAAACCAGGAAAAAAAAAAGGCCGAGAAGTAAGATTCAACAGCACTTCCCTCCACCCAAGTACTAATTAAAAATTCAGACATTTTTCCCAAGAGACAAGAGCCGAAGAAACACTCAGGACACATGCACCAGCTGACCAACCACCCACATGTGGCAACCACATGTGCAAACACATCTCACTGAGATCCTTTCCTTTTCATTCCTCCACTTCCATGAGCCCCCAAGATTTCCTACTTCCCAGTATCAGCAGCATGCTGCTGATTTATGGCCTTACAGAAACCCAGAAGTTTACAGAACAGCATTTTTGGTGGGATTTACACACATGGCGAATGGCAAATTTGTGCCTAGAACACGTTTGTGCTTTGAGAAAAATATTTCTCATGTTTACTTCTCGGACTACTGGCAGAAACTCTTACTTTAGAAATTAAGCTTTATTTATTGACTTTGTGCATTACAGAACGCATCTTGCCTTTCACAATCTGTTTAGGGATTTTTTTTTTTTAATTTCCCTCTCTTCTGTAACTATAATTTACCAGTAGAAGACACTATTTTTTTCTATTTACAGCTGCAATGTATTAAAAGGATTAAATAAGCCTTCATTAGAAACACACAGGCCCAGTGATTTCCTCCTGAGCTACCAGGAGCTACTATTCAACAGGCATAGGAGAAAATAGAAAAAAAACATTTTAAAAAATTGTAATTTTGGGTAAACAGAGAACTTGCTGAGAGGGCCAAATGCACAAAATATTTGTTGCCAAGTAGAAAGCATTCTTTGATGTTGGATAAAAAGGAAACCTTTATTAAATGATCATTTCTACCCTGTAGTAAGGCTGGTCCATCTGGTCTAATGGCAAGAGAAGGGTGAACATCAGTAAGGGGAACTGCTATTCTTGAGCTACAACAGACCCAAAGCTCAAAGAAGTTTAATGGTAGCTTCATGCACATTCATAGAATCACAGAATAGTTTGTGTTGGAAGGGACCTCAAAGATGATCTAGTTATATATGCTTAGGGTTTGGGCCTTTTTTTCTTGATGAAGCAGCAACTTTCGGGACACAGAAAGGTCTCAGATCTCCTCTATGAAGGAGTATTTTTGCTTCCTTCACCCAGTCTGACACAGAGACAGGAAAGTAAAGAATTTATAGAATGACCAGTCTCTTAAAATATCTATGTGAAGTCTCTATACGCATTACAGAATTGTGATGATCTGCAGACCCAATCAGGCGAATTTTTTCTCCCCCTTAGCACTTTTCCAATAAAAATGTCAGGAGCTGCTTTCAGTTGTCAAAACCAATGACCAAAGCTAATAAAAATGCAATTTATCTCCTAAATCAGCAAGTTCCACCCCCTCCCCCCCCCCCAACTAAAGACTGCTGTTCATTGGTCACATCAGATCCTGTTGAAATCATGCAAAGGGCAAATTGGAGACCAGCAGTAATGGAGCTGCTGCCTTGAAAGGTCTGTTGGTACTTCCTGAGAATGAACAGACACAAATTTCTCTAGGGATGACATTATGATTTTACCATCAGTGCACATCATCCCGCACTGCTGTTTCACTTGACTACCCTACTGGGATATTCTGCTATCACTGTGTGCTCTTACCCTGAGCAAGCATTTATTAGGATCATAATTTACATGAAAAAAAAAAAACGTAAATACCAGATTTAAAGCAGTAAGGATCTGTACTTGGCACTGATGAGGCCACACCTCAAATCCTGGGTTCAGTTTCAGGCCCCTCACCCCAGGAAGTACATTGAAGGGCTGAAGCGTGTCCAGAGCAGGGTAACAAAACTGGGGAAGGGTCTAGAGCACAGGTCTTGGGAGGAGCAGATGAGGGACCTGTTTAGCCTGAAGAAAAGGAGGCTCAGGGAAGACCTTCTCATTCTCGACAACTCCCTGAAAGGAAGTTGGAGCCATGCGAGGTTGGTCTCTTCTCCCAAGGAAGAAGCAACAGGACAAGAGGAAATGGCTTCAAGTTGTGCCAGGGGAGGTTTAGGTTGGACATGAGGAACAATTTTTTTCCCTGCAAAGGTTGTCAAGGCCTGACCCAGACTGTTCAGGGTAGTGGTAGAGTCCCCATCCCCGGAGGGGTTTCAAAGCCATGGAGTTGTGGTGCTGAGGGACATGATTTAGAGGTGATCTGGCAGTGCTGGGCTAATGGTTGGATGTGATGATCTTAAAGGTCTCTTCCAACCAGAATGATTCTGTAAGAGCTGGTTGCAATGGCCAGGGATGTACATTCTCCAGGATGAAAGCCGAATGCAACCATCCACACAGCAAAGTCCTGGGTCTGGCCTCTGCACTCCACTGCTCACAGGCTGCCTCAGGTTTAAGGGTTTGTATTAACAGATGACCTTAACAGATTTCTGAAAGACAGCACTGTCAGTCAACTAATTAGGACCCAGCTGGAGGTGGCTGTGAGAATGCAAGGGTTGAAAAGTGAAAAGAGCTGCAGTGTGGCATGGAGGACAGCCCTAGCTGTCCCCATAGCTGGGCATGCTGGATTTCAGCCCACCTGTAAAGCCAGGGAGGAGGTATCTTTAGATCTAAGCCACCTTGTAACAGGCCATTACAAAGTGATCTGTGACACTACCTGCTTTATTGTCTCAGCATTGACATTTCCTCATGGAGGCAGTTGCACAACATGCTCCAGAACTGGTTGCACCCACATTTCTCCAGATACTAGGAACCTAATATTCTCTTTGGAAAATGCTGCTTGCCCAACATGTAAAAACCCCATCTCACCACCCAAAAAAACCCCAGCCAGCAACAAAAAAACCCCTCCACCTAAACCCTTCACAAGAACGTGGGAGCATTTCCTACCCTGGTGATTGCCTTTTTTTGCCCCCACACTAAACACCACCTTTCTGCACCACACTTTCTTGAAAGGAAGAGTATGTACCACAGGAGAGCCAGCTCATCCTATAACCGAGCTTCTCACAGATCACCCTGCAGCTGCATGCTCATATGCCCTTGTCGTCAGGTGCCCAATTGGGAAGCATCTCCCTTGGATGGTCTAATTCTTACAGTGCTAAGATAAGAACAATAAATATTTATACCTCCAGCAAATGGTTTGCATGACTTGCTCCAGGCTCCCAGCCTGACTGAGTTGCAGGGCCAGGATTAAGCTTTAGTTCCCTGCTTCCAGGTCCATGGTCAGCTTTCCAGACCCTGCATTGTCAGGGTTGTTGCCTCACGCTGTGCTGCAGAAGAATGGTGAAACACAGTGCTTCGTGCTGTTGTGATTCACCTAATCTTTTGAGATTTATTAGGTATGACAGATCAGTAACAAACTTTACAGAAAGCTTTCATTTGTTAAGCAATCAGTTCCCATCTCTTATGTTTCACCAAAAGCTCGTTTGGTTTTCTGGTTTGAGCCTGCAACAGACTTGCTTAAGTGTCATATCCTGTATTTTTAGTGCCATTCAGGGCTAAATTCTATGAAACAGCAATGCATACAGAGAATCAAACCCTCTCCTTCCTCATGGAACAAAGGAAATCCTCAGCATCAGCAGAGAGAAAGCTTGATGTCCATGTTAGTCATGGGAAGGACTTTGAACCTTTGACCTAGCATATCTACAGAGCTGCCACAGTGCAGATTTTTAGTTTTGTTTGTGTGAGAAGGGATTAGCTTTCTATTTCTATTCCAGAATTGACTGAGTAGCAATTGAGCCAATAATCTGTAATATTATCTATAACATTATTATCTATAATAATCAATATGCTGACAACAACCTATCTACACAAAGAATTTATACTAATGAAATAATTAATTACCTGGTTTTCATCCAAACTTATTTGTAATGCTTCCCACAAACTTTGATGAATTGTCACAAGTACACGTAGCAGACAATTTATTTGCACGTTTATTAATAAGTCCCAAGACACACAAGAATTGGATTCTTTGTGTCTTGCTCAGCTGTTATTCCACTTGATGCTGATACGTAATGCATACCTGCTACAACTCTAGCGTCACTCCAGACTAATGCACCAGCAGCTTTTAAATACGGCATTGGTGGCAGGGTAACATCTTACTGCTCGCTTCGAGATGGGATTTTCTGTAAAGTAAAGCAAAGCTCACCTTAACATCTGAACACCTAAAACTAGTCTAAATAGGAACACTAAAATCATCTGCCTTAAGGCTCCTGTGGACAGTGGCATTTTATCACATGAGAACTGCAGTTTTTGATGAAAAAGAAACTTGTGACTGATGTGGAACAGGAGACTCAGTACTCCGAGTTCATGCAGAGGGCTGTGTAGACATCTGTCAACAGCATAGTCAAAACACATGAGGAATCAGTACTTTTCAACCCTAGTATATCCTTCTGAAAGAGAGAACTGATCTTCACAAGAAAGCTGCAGAACCCCAAGAACATTGACTTTCAGGAACCATAAGAACATCAGCCCTACCATGAGAGCTCAATGCTCTGGCCAAACCCTGCTGCTCTGTAATGCTCTGGTACCACCAAACCAGGCTCACCTTGTTGGTAGGAATACAGAAGGTGAAACCTCTCCTCTCCTCCTCCCCTGAAGTAGAACAGTGGTTCTACCTCACCCCTCAAAAACTCCACCATGCAAGATAAAAAGGGTGTTGCTTGAGTTGTGCGGTATCACAGAGCCCTGTGATTGCTGTTTGGCTCCCTGGGTTGCCTTATTTATGGAATGGGTGGAACAAGAAAGTGATTTTGATTTATAGCCCACATTTTTTTTTTCTGTTTTGTAACTCACACAGCCCAACCAGTACAAGTAGCCTAGCTCCGGGATGTTCAGAGGTCTCTTGCCCAAGGTTCAAATACTTGGCTCCATCTTCTGTATGAGAGATAAGCAGTTCAAGCAACCCTTAAAAATAAATACTTGCAGTGCTTGGAAAATTAATAGGTTCCTGATTGCAAGGGGGATTAAAAAACAAACAAACAACTT
Source organism: Coracias cyanogaster (assembly GCA_033124195.1). NCBI lineage: Eukaryota > Metazoa > Chordata > Aves > Coraciiformes > Coraciidae > Coracias > Coracias cyanogaster. The sequence continues at coordinate 25,619 of JAVSBS010007852.1, read as the reverse complement.
AGTACACATTCCCACTGCAGAAAGTTTTACAGCCAGTGTTTCACACCCTGTTCCCAATATTCTCTGATGACTGACAAGAAATGATATAATGAAGAAACTCTTGCCTAGGCACTTTTTTAGTAAAGAATCCAGCCAGACATCTTTTTTAAAGAGACTGGCATATATCCTGTATTCCTTTTTATGACAGGATGAGAAGCTCCACAATTATAATGAGTATTTTGATCTTCACTGATACTGAACCGTACCTGCTCCAAGCTTATCCCTTCTCTATCCTGTCATTAACTGCTCTCCTTTTTGAACTTACAGTATCTCCAACTCCAGCCACCAAAATGGAAGAAAATGCCAATGCCAGTTTTGAAGAAGACTTTGAAGGACAGGCAACGCACACAGGCAAGGAAATTAACTGCTTTGTTTTTTCCTAAAAATAAGCTAAACTATCCCTGTTCCCTGGGGAATCCCAGAAACCAAGTAGATCACATTGGTTTGCCAAACCCCTCGCACAGAAGCACAGGCTCCAAAGCCAATGAGAAGGTATTTTGGAGCAACCAACAGCCCTCAGGAAGGGCAGGTAACACCAAAATGATCTTTGTCGCAATCCTCCTCAGACCCAAAATGCAGAAGACACCTGAAGAAGCCACCAACAGTAATGGCCCAGTGCAGACCTTTACTGCTTCAGTCATGAAGAATGGTCTTTCTTCTTCTGGAGAGAAGACAACAAAGCAGCAACAAAACCCACACTCACATGCTAGAACTAGGTTATAAGGTTGCAAGATACAGGCTGGACTATTTTTTTTCTTCTTACAGAAGGGACATCTAGTGCTACAAGTGAACTCATAAATACTTTTGGCAAACACAGTACAGCATCTGTAAGCATCCTTGCTCAGAATCACAATTCTTTTTAATCCAGTACTCAATCACCATGATTTTTTACGAGCACTAGCATTGTATTCAGCTTTCCAGACAGGTATCGCTTCATCCCACCCCACCAGCTGGCAATCACTCCCTCTCTCTGCTCCAAGGGCTTCTTTTTCTTTCTGTGATAATTAACATAGCTCTTGCAGTAACTCCTCCTGGGGTTCCTTACCAATCAGCCTTGTTGCTGCTGGCCAAGATCTTTTTTTCTTTTTTTTCTTTTCTTTCTTTAGACACCCAAATGTAGGGTGCTGCATCCACACCAAGGCTTCAAAATTGTTGTGGAAATCAAGCTCCTGTACTGTTATCACTATGCCAAGAGGTTTGGGGCTAATTCCTGCTTCGGAATCTTGCTTGCAAAAGCTCAGGCCACCTTCCCCGGCCGCCAAGGGGTGTAGTGCCTCTAGCAATAGCTTCAAGATGTTGGAATTTAATCCAAAACAGAGCCTTGACAACTGTCAATGCCCCATCTCTCTCATGAGAGGGAGAGCTGCTGACCAAGCCTTTTGTAAAATTTCCATATAAATAAATGTTACCTCTGAAACTACTAAAATATCCTTTGGTTTGGCTTTATAATCCAAGATGCAAATTAAAATGCTGCATTTGAAAATCACCACTGGAATTTTGAAATTAATTTTAATTTTTTCCTGTTTCAATATTTAACTGCTTTAATTGACCAGCTGCAAAGACCAAGATTGGCATTACAATCAGAATTAGCGTTGGCCTTGCAGGTTACTCCTCCAGAGCAACAGGTATGGGTTTTAAAAGAAACAAAAAAACCCAAAACCAATAACAATAATAATAATAATAATAATCTCAAGTGTCCTCTATTCTTAGTTTTACTTTAAGTCCTAACACATGTTATGCATTCAAATACAGTGTCTATAAAGAAACGCAAATATACTTCTACAAAACACTAACTTTGGCCAATGTGTCAGTTCTAACAGGTTTTGAAATCCTCATCCTTGTTAACTCCTCATGCAGCTCACCAAAAATGCTTTTACACTATCTTGATAGGAAACAGACCACCAAAGCAACCCAGGTTAGAAAAAAACCCTCTTTTGGAGGCTAATGTAACACACTGGTCACAAAGCTCTGGTTTTCAGCCCTCCTGGAGAGTGCTCTGGAAGGAAAAGGGACCATCAGATAAACTGTGGCACAGGACAAACAAGCAAAGAGCAGAAACTTCTTAAAGGCAGCTTCTTGTTGTGGCAAGTGTCTCACCTAACTTCGTTTCTCTCAGGGCCCAAAGGTGTGATCAATGACTGGAGGAAGTTTAAATTAGAAAGCGAAGACAGAGACTCCTTATCCTTGAGCAAGAAAGAAATCCTTAGACAAATGTCTTCACCACACAGATGTTTCAGTAAAGATGATAAAGACACCAGAGAGAGATTCTGCCGTAAGGTAAGAGAAGCAAATTAAATTAATTTTGATTCTGTATAAAACATACTGGTTATGAGCTAGAAAATCCTGAATTTGCCAGGCTCAATTGCTACTGTGATTCAGTAGAGGTCACCCAATATAGACAGAACAAACACATGTGCAACGACCTATCAAGTCCTCTCCAAGTAAAGTCCAACTTCAGTAAAATAAGCAGTGTATTTCACAACAAAATAGCACAAACTACAGAGTCTGACCTTACCTGCCTGACCCTCCCCTGCCTCAGTGGTCTATCCTTGGTTGAGGCAATGGAAAATTTTTTACACATTCAAAAACCTATTAGTGAGGATAGTGCTCTGAGCGTGAATGTGACTGAGAACCATTTACCAGTCCTGACCCAAACCCCTAAAAAAACAGAGGACAATAATGTCCAGAGGGACCTTGACAGGCTTGAGAGGTAGGTCCAGGCCAACCTCCTGAAGTTCAACAAGGCTGAGTGCAAGGTCTTGCACCTGGGTCAGGGCAATCCCAAGCACAAACACAGGCTGGGCAGTGAGTGGATTGAGAGCAGTCCTAAGGCAAAAGACTTGGGGGTGCTGGCTGATGAAAAGCTCAATACAAGCCCACAATGTGTGAGTGCAGCCCAGAAAGAATGTATCCTGGGCTGCATCCCCAGCAGCTTGAGCAGCAGGACAGGGGAGGAGATTCTGCCCCTTTGCTCTGCTCTCCCCACCTGGAATACTGCATCCAGCTCTGGAGTCCTCAGCACAGGAGAGACATGGACCTGTTGAAGCAGGGCCAGAGGAGGGATACAAAGATGATGCAAGGGCTGGGACCCCTCTACTTTGAGGACAGGCTGAGAGAGCTGGGGTTGTTCAGCCTGGAGAAGAGAAGGCTCCGGGGAGACCTTCTTATGGCCTTCCAGTATCTGAAGAAGGCTGAGGAGGGACTTTTTACAAGGGCTTGTAGTGATAGAACAAGGGGTAATGGGTTCAAACTGGAAAAGGGGAAATTTAGATTAGAAATCAGGAAGAAGTTCTTCACTGTGAGGGTGGTGAGACACTGGCACAGGTTGCTCAGGGAAGCTGTGGGTGCTCCATCCCCGGCTATGTTCAAGCTCAGGTCAGATGTGGCTTTGAGCAACCTGGTCTAGTGGGAGGTGTCCCTGCCCGTGGCAGGGGCATTGGAATGAGGTGATCTTTAAGGTCTCTTCCAACTCAAACCATTCCATGATTTCCTGTTTCAGCACCTACAGATTACCAGTTATTAATATCACATTCTCTCAATATTCACAGATGAGCATGCAGGAGTATGAATTAATTCATGATGAGCAAGAAGATGAAAGCTGCCTACAAAAGTACCGCAAACGCTGTATGCAGGATATGCACCAGAGGCTGAGTTTTGGGCCAAAATATGGTTATTTGTGTGAGCTGCAGAACGGGGAACAGTTCCTGGAAGCTGTTGAGAAAGAACGTAAAACTACCACTGTCATCGTCCACATCTATGAAGATGGCATCAAGGGCTGCGATGCTCTCAACAACAGCTTGACCTGCCTGGCGGCTGAGTATACCACCGTGAAGTTCTGCAAGATCAAGGCCTCCGACACGGGGGCTGGAGACCGCTTCTCAAACGACGTGCTTCCCACTCTACTTGTCTACAAGGGTGGGGAGCTTCTGAGCAATTTCATTAGCATTTCTGAACAATTCAATGAAGAGTTTTTTGCTGTGGATGTGGAGTCCTTCCTAAATGAGTATGGGCTGCTACCTGAAAGGGAGCTTCCAGCACTGGGAAACGGCAACACGGATGAGCAAGATGTTGAATAATTAGAGAGCCATAGTCCTCACTGTCTCCCTTTCCTCTTCAGTATGTTGTAAATCAACCTTAGTAACACCCATCTCATTTAGAGAAGGCTGCCTTTGCTAACATCTTCGTAAGATAAAATTATATAAAAATTGCTTAGCTGTTAGTATGTGAATTTTACTTAAAACACGTACAAGCTAGCAGTCCTGTACATAATTATTTCTATGCCAGCCACAAGTAATAGGAAGAATTGGAGATGATACTGGTGATGTCCAAGAAATTAAAGAAAAAATATATTAAAAATTGAGGGCCCACACTTGTCTCCATGAAACACAAGAAGAACTTCAACAGGAATGGGACCGATCCATCCCTCTGCATGCACAAAAAGCCATCTCCGTGCTCTGGAATTATGGCTAGTCCTGTCTCCCCATATTCACTTCTACTGACTTCAGTAGGAACAAGAGCTCATCCTGCAGTTTTAAGGACAAACAAACAGCCCAAAGTCCTTGCATTCCTAAATGGCTTAGGTATCTAGGACATTCTTTTACGCTTCTGCATTTACCTGTCAATATTCATGAAAACACAGAAGTTAGCTCAGCGCTTCTAAGTCTGTCATCCCAACAGCTAACACAGACACGTTATTGGCTAATTTCAGCTCATTGTTGCTCCTTATTTTGAATAGCAATACTTAAAATGTCTGTGAGTTAGTGAAAAAAGTATGTTGTACTTATGTAATAACTGAATAAACCTTAAGAGCTTTCAAAACCTGCCCCTGAAATATATTGGTAGCGCACAACTTTAACCTTAAAAACCCATGAAATATTAGTAAGCATGCATTAGACATTTACTGAACTCAAAGTTTTAAGATTTGCTAAATGAGTGCTGCTGAGAACTACAAGTTCACAATGTGTTTGAGAGGGTAAACCCACCATAAACCTTTCTCTCTCTCTCTCTCTGTAGGTTTAAAATACCCATCTCCTCCAGTTCCGATACAAGACAGTAAAACATTAGAAGCATTTTCATCAATCTTTTTGCACACTAGCAAAGCTGAAGGCTGAATTCTACTCTGAGGATAGAATTTTGCTGATAACATCTGAGATTATCAAAACGTTAAATATTGCTTTTAGTACTCATATGACTCATCCGTTCTCATTTGATTTGATAGTTTCACATTTTGCTGGCTTTGGAGTGGAAGCTTTCAGTCTTGCTTCAAGTCAGGACCCCACCACAGAAACGTCACCCTGTGGAATTCTGCACATGGATCAGTAAGAATTCAGAACTGAGCAGCCAGGGCCAAGGAATCATACAGCCCACACACTAAAAGCAGGTTCTTACCACTATTTTGTGTACATCTTTTTCTCCACTTTTCATTCAAGAGTAGCTGAAAGTTATGCTATTTTCCAGCAGAGCTGCAGGACAAAATAATTATAGTCAAAAAGATTTTGGAAGTATAGCCCCGCAAAATATTACAGAAGTAGTAATGAGATATCCTTTCAAGCAAAATTATTTAAACACAACTTATGTCATGTTTTAAATAACGGCCCCCAAAAAGAAAATTGTTTGGCTACTTTATGGACTATCAAAATGCTACTGAATTTCTACTTTTCATACTGTTCTACCATGGATTAATATTTTAACAGAGTGCTAGAAACCCCAGTTTATGCACACTAAGCAATACAAATGAAATTCCTTACAAACTCTTAACAATGTACAACCTTCTTTAACCTCTAAAACAACTCATTTTATTCCACCAAGAACTCAAACAACATATCCTCAACATGTCACAATTTCCGTGTTGTAAATTTCTGAATGCAAGATCAATGTAGGTTTTTCTGCTGGAACTCCAGGTGCAATAAAGCTTTTCCCTTTTTCCCCTCTTACTCAAGCATGACGTTTATCCCTCAGCTAAAATCACCTTCATCTTAACATTTCATCTGTATCAGTCAACTCTTCAGAAAGCCACCATTTGCTGATACATCAAACATTATGAAATTCTTATGATCTTATAACAGGTTATGTATAAAATAATGAATTATCTTCTATCAAAGAAAAACCAGTTACCTGATTAGGGACAATATTCATCTTGAATTTTTTTAATGAAATGTTTCAAAGAAGAGGCATAAAAAAATTCTGTCCTCTACACACCAGAAAATCTCCACTTAAGAACTTTCCCGCTTTATCAAACTTCGTTCAATAGTTATTAGCCTGCACAGCAGCTTCATTTCTTTGAGAGATAAGGTTGAAGGTAAAATCCCCCCTAAGAAACAACGATCATCACAGAAACTACATTTCTAGGTAGTCGTCAGAAACAAGCTGACACTCCAATTTAAGAGGCAGACAAGTGAGCTTCAGCAGAATTTCCTTCAACTTCTAATTTCAAAACAAAAAAAAAGGAAGCACACATGCAATGCCAAGCCTCAACAGAAGCTCATGACTAATGGAGTTGCAGAGCTCTGATCACAGCAGTCACCCGTATTTTGGCAGGAAAAAAACCCTTAAAAGAAAAAAAAAAAAAGACTTGAGTCAAGCATCATACTACTGTAGGATGATTCTGGGATTATAAAACATCAATGCTTCAATAGGCACATGGGAGCAGCCTTCCTGCTACCCTTGGCCATGGTTACTCTCCCTTCTGACTCAGAGAGGCCCTGAGCATCCTCAAACGCTCTGATGCAGACAAAGATGGAGGAGAGGAGGGGGTCTAATGATCAGTGGTGTCACCACTGATCAAACTGAGAACAGATGTTTTAGTAGAAGCATGTCTGTTATCAGCATGCCAGATGCCACCCTTCAGATGTGGGGAATTGTAAACCTCACTGTACAAGACCATCAAGGCTTTTTAAAACGATGTTTTAATATTACACAGCACAGAAAATAAGCTTTCTGTAAAATTATTCTGTAACGTCAATTTTAGAACCACACCTAGAAGAGTCAGATTTTCAGATGTCTATGTCCCAATTATTCCTCTACACTCTTACCCATTACAATAAAAATATATCTACTGTCATGAATAAGAGTTAGCAAAGCTCAATTTCAGTCACAAAGGAGCGTTCATAAACTGAAAGCTTCAGAAGATTATGTAGGTAGCAGGAAAAGGACAAACCTATATGAAACCTAAGCAGAAGTTAAGCAGTAGTCAAAAAAGACTTTGAAAAGTTGCTTTCCTTTTTTCTTACACCTTTTTGTTTTTCTTAAAGAACATTTTCTTAAGTGATCAGTGGCTAATGGCACAAAAAGAATGGGAGGGAAGATGACAATGAAATCCATCTTAGTTAGTTCTGCAATTCTCAGACAAGCAAGAACCTGCTTTCTTCCACATTCAGTATTTCCTCACAGCATGATGACTTTCTTTGACAGGGTTAAATTATTTTCTTATTACAGCTAAATGCAGTATTAATACTCCTGTGTTACAGCAGAAATCTCATGGAAAGCAAGTCTTCTTTGTCTTCTTCCAACCTCAAATTGGAAAATTAGCCTTCCAGAGAGCCTTGATACCTACTTAGTTATAAGATGAAGGTTTAATTTGATAGTCTATTCTAACACTGTAAAGAAAAGGATCATTTACTGAGCATTTGAAGAGGGGAAAGAAAAGCAGACTTCTTTTCTAGGGGATCCAGGGAATAATACCTCCAAACAAGCTCTGCTTTTTACACCACAGGTGCTAAACAAGAACTATTGGAGGAGTGTTTCACAATTTTCTTCTCTGGTGTAAAATATTTAACATCCCAAATATTGTACTTCTATGGCTGAGTTTTGAGTAACAGGCAACTTCAGGATAAGTGTTTTGTATTTTTTATCTGAAAGTCTATACACACACCCCCTGCCAAAAAAAAAGAAAAAGATAGAGAAAAAGAGATATGAAAGACAAACCTCTTTCTTCTTATTACTCCCCTGCTACTCCCAATAGAGACTTTAGCTGAGCAATTTTTAAACCAACCACATTTTGAAGCATGTTACAAAATTCATCTCATTTTCTGGATAGCATTTGACCTCCCCTGGAATCAAATGCCTCAGCCTAATGCCACCTGGCCCGCTGAACCCACCTGTTTGCACAGAATTAACAAGCACCCATAAAACATGCAGCAGCTGAACACAGGGCCTCCACCACCACATCCACTTTCCTCTGAGAGGCCCTCCTTGACCAACACTGAGCACAAAAGATAACTCCATGTTCCAAAAATGTTGTTACAATAGTAAAAGCCGCCCTTTTCCCAAACATGTGAAAACAAAACATACAGACGATGCAATAAATAGTATTTAACACACTGTTCTCATCATTGCCTTTTAATAAAAGTACCCCATTACATCCTTGATTATGCTTTAGAACCAAAGTCTGTATTTTTTCTTAGCGTTCCAGTGCCCTTATATAAAAAAGAAAGTCGCAGTGGTCTTCAAA
>JAVSBS010007851.1:67720-114610 GCA_033124195.1 Coracias cyanogaster | reverse complement strand
TGCCTTATAGTAATTTAACAAAGTGACTGAGTCCCTGAATAATATAAACCGATAACTCTAGTATTTGGACAACTGATTAATTGTCATGATTTTGTTTTTACCTTGCTGTTTCAATTAGGTGGATAACACTGTACCATAACTTAATAAAAATTGTTCAAAAGCAATGAAGGAAGCAAATGCATCAATTTTATTTGCATAATGTTATCAGTGGGATAACTTAATGGATGCTGCAAAAAATCTGTCTCCAACAGAAAAAAAAATGGGTTCATCACAATTGTGTAAATTATTCCATCACACAAACGGCCTTTACTTGTTTGACAGTTTGAGAAAGGAAGTGAATAAATTAAAATGAAAATCAATTTCTAGCTCCTTGATCACAATTTGATAGTCATTTATACTTAAATGTGTTGTAAGCAATTTATTTTAAGTAGTACGAAGGACTTGAATCATTGTCATTTTCTGGAAGTGTTTTACACTAATTTCATTTATACTAATGAAATTACAATTCCATCTTGAAAGATTGATTTAAATTATAACAATTTCCCAAGATTCAGAGTTCTGAATCTTAATTCAGTCTTTTGCATACATTATGACAACCACACTTTTTCTGTGACTGTTGAATTCACTTCACAAATGAAAAAGAAAAATCTGCTAGATAGTGATAATCTTTAAAAATGTGAAAAACTAAAAACTTCAAAGTCTACATTTCAGTAAACAGCTAAACATGCAAAATGCTGACTACCTTTTGTTTCAGTGGAAGCTGTTAGAAGCAATTGGGGAAGATGCATGCTCAGAGCAATTCAGTGATCCACAAAAAAAATTACTCCTGGCTTTATTAGGGACTAGGTTCAGGTTCTCAGAGAGAACTTCACAGATTTATTTGGAACATGCTTAATACAACAAAGAACAGAACAGAGAATATTTAGTTCCTATGTTTTTCATGGTGGTTAGCTTCCTGTTTTCTTTCCTTTTTCAACAGAGTGCATAATTTATTATTAAGTTTTCTAACTATGCGATGATGTGCTGCTAATCTCCGATTATGCAGGCTAATGCTAAACTAAGCAACATTCCCTCAGAAGTATCACATCCCTTTGCTTTTCTCTATCTTGCATTGATCATACCTTGTAGTTCTGCTTCTGTTGGGTTTTGACCAAGCGATGTCATCACTATCCCCTACCATCACCTGCACCCAGGATCTGGAGAACTTTTTCAGGCAATTCCTCACACAAACGCTTTTATCATCACATTTTCATAACAGTCTTGAACAGTCTTCTTCACACAAGTGCTTCACATTCTGTTCTTGCAACCTTGGCAGCAATGCACAGGATCTCCTTGAGGGGATTCCTGATCTAGTTTCATACCTTCACCCTGCCAACTACGCCAATTTTGCGCTGTTAATTCTCCAGTTGTGCAGGCCAACGATGAACTCAGCCACATCCCCTAAGAAGTATCATATCACTTTGCTCTTTCTCTACCTTGAATCCTCCGTGTTTCTGCAGGAAACTGGTGTAGCAGTAGCCACCACAAGAGCCATGTGGAATACACCATGAGAGGGGGAGGGGGAGGGGGAAGGAAGCTCAGCAAGCTCAGCAAGCTGCAACCAGTCCCAGCAGGAAGCTACTAACAGACTGATCAGCTCCTAGTTTATGTAGTCCTGGCCTCACCCACTGCCACAATCATGACCGCCTTGGGGAAGGCAGGGCCACACACAGGTGGGCCAGGCTCTACCTCTGGGGCCTGGAGCCAAGTGGGAAACAAAACACACTGCTAGGTTGTGACTCATCCACAGGTCAACTCCAACTTGAGGCACACAACTCAGTCCCCAGGACTTAAAATTGTTGATTAAATAATAATTGATTAATTACCTGTACAATTAATTTCTATTATGCTTGTCACATTATCTTATATTAATATCCATAATCATATTGTGTCATAATATATGTGGATTATTCCTTTTTTGTTGGTAGTGTAAAAATATCAAAATTATTTTAAATTTTGTTCTCCAAAGATCTTGCCAAGATCTACAAGTGAAATACCTTATTTTGAAACTTAACCTATCAATCATGATGTCTGATGGCAACATTAGGCCTAAAGATTCTCTTGTACTCTGAGTTTTCCCAGCACTGGGACATGTTTCTCTGCTACTCTGACTGTTAGCACTGGGCAGACATAGCAATGTTGAAGTTGGGTAAACAGTGCTATTTAGTGGTAGCAGAGAAGGATGAGAAGTTGCTCTACAGTTGTCTTGCTTTATTTCAACTTTACAAACCCATTAGCTTGTTATCGGTTATTAATAATACAAAAGTGTTTGGACAATGTTCTTAATAACATGCTTTAACTTTTGATTAGCCCTGAGTTGCTCAGACAGTTGGATAGATGATTGTTGTAGGTCCCTTTCAACTTAAATATTCTAGTCTGGTCTAGTCTGGTCTTGTCAAGGTTAGGGGTTGGCCAATCTCTAGACAAATCATAGACAGTATCTATTAACCCCTCTCCCCTTCCAAAGAGGAAGAGAAAGAGACTAAGGAAGAGAGACTTACAGATTGGAAAACTAAAACAGCTTTAATGAAACTAATAACAATAAAATGAAATATACATGAATATATAAAAAACCAGTATCGAACGCAAGCCCCTTGGTGGCAGTTATGTTACCATCACCACTGATGCTGTGGGCAGGTACTGGGGAAGTCCTGGACTAAACTCAGCAGCAGATGGGAACCAAATTCGGGAGCTGGATTTTGGAATTGGATTCAGGAACATGTAGGTCAGGATTGACAACAGAATGGACAGAGTCCTTCTCAGACACTGGCCATTGAAGAAGAGAGCTTTACCCTTGTGATCCATCACCTTTTTACTGAATATGATGTATATGGGATGGAATACCTCGTTGGTCAGTGTAGGTTCACTTGTCCTGTCTGCTCCTACCTTCAGGTACAGCCTTCTACTTTCTGCATCCCTAATGTGGTATACAAGATTTAGCAGTGACTGGTCTGCACAGGAGCAAATATAAGCAAGTGCCTTTCTACATACCAATCCTTGGTGGTAACTATAAAAGTCAAGCATTATCACTGCTAGAAGCAGACTCTGTCTGCAAAAATATGTCATTTACTTCAGGAAGTGCAGTTCCTTAGAAGAGATTTAGCTGAAAATCAAAATCACTGAACAGAATTAGTTCTGTTCTAACTCAAATCAGGGTAAGACCTATTCTATTCTATTCTATTCTATTCTATTCTATTCTATTCTATTCTATTCTATTCTATTCTATTCTATTCTATCCTATCCCATTCCATTCCTTCTGCAATCCAAAGAAGTTTAACATTGAGATTTAATCACAGGTGGCTTTAGTAGGCTACAAATTGTAGATGCTAAGCTTTTACATACACTGAGAAATTCCACACAACTTAAGCTTCACCTTCCAAACTAAGCTAAAAGTACTGCAGCATAAAAAAGATAGAAATTCATGCATATGTTGAGACTTTACTTCCTTTGAGATAGTTGTCACATGCTGTAAAAATAGGATGGTCTTATTTTTATTATAGCTTTCAATATTAATTTGGTTAATAAAATAGATATCTACAAAGAATTAAGGAATTTCTACCGTCTGGTAGTAGCTGAGAAGTGAATGCTCTGAGGGAAACAAAATAACTTCTTTGATCTGTAAAGTATTGGTGCATTTTATGTTACTAATTCAATCTAGAGCATGGGTTACCTGCAATGATCTTAATCAAAATGACCTTGTATGTTTGGAAGTATATACTCTTGCATGCTCATATTGCTGATGGCGTGATCCAGATTTGCATGGTTTTCAATCTTGTGAGGCTGTTTCTCTACTGGTTTGTTTGTTGTTTTTTCCTCATTGAACAAGCAATGCATATCAACCCCAGGGAACAAATCAGGCAGTGAGAGGCATGCAAGAGGAGCTGGAGGATCTTTGCTACGGATGTAGGCAAAGTGCTCCTATTTCCTCTCTCCTGGGAACAGTGACAGAAGCCTAGGTTAGGCAGCCTCTCATCATGGCACATTTGGCCCAAATGAGCAAATTATGTCATGTATGTGCACGTCTGTGCAGGGTTTGGTGCAGAGCCAGTTGGAGAGAAATTACAGTTTAGGAGGCACAGATCCTCCTGTAGCAGCTTGCCATGCAGAAGGATGTACTTGCTATAGCAACCCTTCCTAGAGATTCTAGGCATCTCTGCACATTTCTTGTCTTCTTCACAGCTGGCACAAGGCTCATAGAAGCACTATAGTTAAAATAAATTTTTGCCGTCTCAAGAGGGAAAAATAACTTTCCTGGAGCAGGATATCCTCTTGCACATGCCCTACTGCAAAACACAAAATCTTCCTTCTTGTACCAAGCCCATGTAAAGCACTTTCTCCTCCATGTGGGTGCCTCCTAATTCTGCAGGTGCCAAGCTCATGCAAGACCCAGACAACAGTGAGGGTAGGTGGAGCTGATGAATTCAAGGCCTGCACATCCTTGCCCTTGTTTTGAGGAGGTTTAAAGCCAGCAGAGTGTTGTTCTGTTCAGCTTGTATTTCTAGTTACTACACTACTACCACTCACACCAGGAGTGGGAAGAGGGACCCGTAGCCAGGAAGCAGTGAGAAAGGACACAGCGGAGCTTGGCAATCAAGCAGTGGAGGAATTTATCAAAACTCTTTTGCTTTCTCAGTTCATCTAGTGCCCATGGCCTGTATCTCCTCCACCTCTATCCACAGCCTTCCTTGAAGGTGATCTGTGCCCACAGGATGCCATATGACATGTGCCTTTTTTTCTCTAAACACTTGCCTACAATGTGCCATGGTCTCAGCCACAAATTCGGCCCACAAGCTGCTGCTTGCCTCATCAGCACCTTGCAAACACAGAACACAAGCCAAGTTAACAAAATATTCTTTTAATGTGGTCTCCCCTGGACATGTTAGATTTAAATATTTCAAACTGTTTCTCAAGGAGACTAGCACCATATTCATCATCATCTTAGCACCTTCTTCTTCGTGGCTGCCCATACTCTGTACCATACAACGACTTGTAGCTGAATTGCAATGAATTGCTGCAGTGAAATTCTTTGGAGAAAAAAAGTTCCTCTTCAGTCTCTTCTTTGTTCATCTGAGATTGCCATTCAGTGGGGTTGAACTGGAGTCCTTTGAAGCCTGCTGGCCAGTCCTAAGGGAGCTTCAGTCTCTCAGCAGATTAAGGGACACCAAAGCACCCTCTCTTGTCTGACGTTATTTCTTTTTTTGCCTTTTCCGTGCCACTGCTGTGCACAAGGCTTGCATAATGAGGTCTTCATTATTCAGGATGTTGTATTCACCCAGCTGAACCAGACGGTCATAGACCTTCTCGGTGTACTGAATTGAATATGTTGAATAAGGGGAACAGCAGCCATAGAGATCAACTTTGCCATCTTCCATCTCTGACTCTGAGCGCTCCTGACCTAGGAAGAAGGGATGACAAATCACTGCTGAGAGATGGGAGTTACTCTGGTCATAAGCAAGCAAACTCTGACCAGTGCAGGGAAAGGAGATGTCTCTCTGTAGAGAGTTCATCATCTAAATTACTCCTGTGCATTTAATATTTTTTTTTTAAAACAAGTAATTTTTTTTCAAGCTGACAGCTCAGTCCCTGGCTCAGGTAGATATCAGCTGCTTCAGCTGCTTTAGGGGAGAGAAATAGTGATAATTTGTCTTACATGTGTCCACACTGCAGTTTTGAGCCATATCTGTGACTCACATCGATTCACCAAAGTTACCTGCAAGCTAACTAGCTTAGGGATTGAAACAGCACAGCCATGGCATCAAATCTGACATGGTAAAAAAAGCAACTTTGAGCAACAGAAAGGTTTGATGTATTGAAATGAGCCAACAGTGAAGTTCAAGGGTTGGAGTATTAAATATACTTCCTTTAATAGAGTAGCCATGATGTCAACCATCTGTTAATATGTTTGATTACTTACCTGGTGCTTTGTATTTTTGGAAGGTATCATTAATTAGTGGGAAAAATAGCAGCACTGGCGCTCCTGGAGTCTCAGCACCATCAAAGAGGTAACACTCCTTCAGGTTTTTCCTGTCTTCTTCACTCAAGTCCACCCTGGGAAAAAGGATACCCTGCTCCGAGCAGTACTTGCAGGTCTGGTCCAGAGCCTGGATCAATGAACAGAACAGTTCTAAGACTTGAAGAGGGTTTCAGGACTCCAGATTTCTTGGAGACCAGTAACAAAGGGGGCATTTTCCAAGCCAGATGCGTTAAAGCTCTGAAACCCCTACTGGAAAGCACTGCGTCATTGGAGAGGTGTTTTTTGTTCTCCTTGAGTTCTTAGCATAAAACAGTTGTATCATACAAGAAAAACAGAACATGTACAGCCTACGAATGAAGTAGCACACTGCAGCATCAAGCTAAAAATGCTCATGGTTGAGACTTTTAGTAGGAGCAATATAGAAAGCACCTAAGCGTTAAAAACTTCCAGGTATATGGCTGCTGAAGAAGAAATAGAGACTGTTTCAATTCCTCTCACCTGTGTCTGGGATCCTGCACTGTAATTTAAGTGCAGGATGACGTCCACCTTTCTCTCTGGTTTCAAAAGTGGCATGACGCTTGTATTGATGAAAAATCCTGTATCTACCAGAGACAGGAATTCCTCTGATTGTGTCAGCTGGTTGGGAAATGTGTCTAACACAGTATCTAAAAGGAAAGATTTTTCTTGCTGTAAGTGCAATCGAGCAAAACTGGTTAACCTGTTTTCCACTCTTACACCATGACCACAGAGCCCTAAATTATTAGAGTCTTTGGGGAAGGGAGATTTGCCATATCCCTCCTCTTCTGCCCTCCCAGCTCCAGCCACATGCAGTTTGGGACCTGCAGTGGCAACATTCACAAAAGGGTTCCCTTATGGCTCCCCACTGAGTGTGTTTTCAGAGAAAGGGAGGACCACCATCAGGATCTGGTGCCCGTATCTGAGGAGGTGTGTGCCACCAGCAAACCATTGGCATGGAGCTCAACACCACACCATGCTACAACCCAGTATGCCGTGACAGATGGGATATTAGGAAAAAATTATTTACTGAAAGAGTGATTAGCATTGGAATGGGCTGCCCAGGGAAGTGGTGGAGTCACCATCCCTGGAGGTGTTAAAAAAAATGTGTAGGCATGGCACTTCAGGACATGGTCTAGTGGTCATGGTAGCGTTGGGTTGATGGTTGGACTTGATGATCTTAGAGGTCTTTTCCAACCTTAATGATTCTATGAATATAAAATCTGTGGGTTTGCTTTCTTCTGTTTATTCTCTCCCCAGGCACATGGGTCTTCTGTTACCTTTCCACCTACGGAAGTGCTTGTTCTCCAGGTAGTCATTATGCATCTGCAAGCCCTTTAGGAAGTTGTGCTCCTGGGCAAGGCAGAGGCGGTTGGTGAGAGCATGGCGAAGAGCACTGCCGAGGGGGCCAGGAGGGGTGAACAGGCGAGTCCTCAGCTCGTGCAGCTTCTGCGGTAGGAGTGGTTCCTCTTCTGCATGGGGAAAAATCTGTTAAATTCTACCTGCCTAGAGCAAGGTCACCCTCCAAGATGTCAAGGTAAGTAGTAAAAATCAGTGTTTTCTTTATTTAAAAGGCCTAGGATGAAAAGACTTGATAAGCACAAGTCACCAAAGGAAAAGAAAATGAAATGATACTCTTATCAGCCAAATACCATTTCCTTACATAGTCCAGACTTGGATAAAAAAAGACAAGTGTCAGGCAGCAATAAAACTTTGCAGCAGACATATGCACACTTGTGGAACAGATTGAATGCAGGATTTGGAAACGGGTAACTGTTGTACTTATTTGTAGATCTGACTTAGTATAGTCAAAAGCTTTTTGCTTTATTAATCTTTTAGAGATCAATTTTATTATTCCTGAACATTTTACTTAACTGCCAACTTCAATGTTGAGCCCTTAGTGAACATATAGATCACAGAACTGGAGATTTTTTAACTATCAAAAAAGGCAGTGTGGCCTTTGAAGAAACACTCAAAAAAAAAGGCAAATATACAGTGTATATTTCATGTAGCAGATGGGTGTCATGGTTTATCTAACATTGACTCTATCTAACAATAAATACACCATACGGAAGATGAAAATTTACCTATATTGTTGATTTTATCCCGGGTCCACTTGTGCCAGAAATCTTCTGATGAATGGGATGAATTCCAGATATATAACACATTCAGTGAAAATAAACTACTCCACATTCCTGCAAAAGAAAAGAGCTTTCTAACTCAAGCATTCACTCATTATGAATTACACAACTGTTATCATGAGATTAAATTCACAAGGTTTATGATTTTCCTTAGTTTGTTTTAAATGGATTATGTGTCATTTTTATTTGGTTGCTATTTTCCAAACCTTATTTTGGTATCCTGGTTTTGCCTTATGGGACTTTGGGCTGGATATATATTTTAATGAGTGGTGAGATTTGCATGAATTAATATGGTTTAAGATGCTTGGGTTTTCAGAAAAAAAAGACAGGATGAAAGTTTGCAATCTGAGAGATCTGTTGGGGAATTATATCGATAAGGGTCTTAACTACAACGTGATCTTACAGCCTCTGCATTTGTAGGCTTCCCTGTTTCAGAAGAAGCCTGTTAACACACCGTGGGATCAATTTTGACTGTGCATCTTTGAGCCTGAGAAACAATTTATTTGGTTATCTCTTAGGACACAAGTTCTTTTGGTTAAGAGTGTAAATGTGTGCACATCTAGCATAGGCTTTGGCTAAAATAGTACAGTGTGTACACTAAGTACACTCTAAGTGAAGTGACCAGTCCAAGAGAAGTTTGCATCTTGAACCAGTCACAAGCTGACAGCTTGGCTCTCTGTCTGGAAAACACATATCTATGCTACACTTCGGTCAACAGCAAAAATATGACTGTGCTGTTTTCCTCCCAGGATTGCACAGGCAATGTGGAAACTGCAGCCAGTGATATATGGCCAAAGCAGACCCTCTGGAGCAGGGGGCGCCTGCTATGGTCAAACACCCCAGTGCAGTACAGAATCAGCATGAATGTTAACGTAAACTGTCTATAGGAAGTACACAAATTACTGACTACCTTTGAGACAGGCAACAGGCTCTGGAGTTCACCTTTCTGGAGTAGCATGAGCAGAGTGATGGATTCCTAGGGATTCCCAATGATTTTATTGTTGGAGTGGAAGTGATACTATGTATTTATTCAAAACTGGCTTTAAAAATGAAAATAACTATTTGTCTGTCATTCTGAATTTTCTTTTTGACAGTAAACTGAATCCATTCTAGTAAGTATTAATTTAGCAATGAGATATTTATCCTCTCCAGTGAAACTGCCTTGTCAGTCATACACCAGAGCATTATTATTGCTTAGTTTATATAGCTCACAATTTAAAAAATAAAAAAATAAGGTGTTTTTAAGAGCTTGCCTTCTAAGAAACAGATTCGGGATTCAGGGACCTTCTTCATCAACCGACCCATGAAGAACTCACTGCCAAAATCCACGGTGCGAACAAAAGCTCCATATTTTTGCAATCCTACCTCATAAGGGGTGAACTCCACCCATTCTGTGAAAAGAAACACAAAGTAGAGAACAGTGTTTTACTGCAGCCCCTTAGCTGTTGATAAAAATAATGTTGCTGTCATGGGAATGGAAGGAGTTAGCAGTCAAAACAATTTCTGCAATGAAGTCTAACATTTCAGACCAATAGCAATGAGTTATAAGCATGGTACAAATGAAAACTCATCAATATGAGCAGTCTTTGGAAGATTTTTGAGTCTATTGCATAGACAGTCAAACTTTTACCTGACCACAAAGACATTATACAAATACAGATCAGCTGAGGTTCTGGTCTTTAAATGAGAGGGCTTCTTTTAGACTATCAGCAAAGGCTGTCCCAGAATTTACCAGCTTAAATACAAAGATGAATGACTCTCAG
Organism: Coracias cyanogaster; assembly: GCA_033124195.1. Classification (NCBI taxonomy): domain Eukaryota; kingdom Metazoa; phylum Chordata; class Aves; order Coraciiformes; family Coraciidae; genus Coracias; species Coracias cyanogaster. Next base: position 104,678 of record JAVSBS010007851.1, on the reverse strand, counting down.
AAGTCTCATAATTACCTTTGAAATCCAGAGTGCTATAGTTGTTCTTGACATTGACTGCAGTATAGATAGGCAATGGGTTCTGACCACGATCAATGGCCCGTTGCTGATCAGAAAGTCTATGGTTGTCTTTCTGTGATTCCAGAAATATGGTTACACTGAGACGAACATCAGCACAGGAACATTTTCTCTGCATCTAAGCTTGCAAGGCAGAAAAATTTCTGCCTCTAATGTAGAACGTGTGCTGGGCTCAAATTCTGAAATTTTCCACATTTTTCAAAATTCCTCTGAGCATTCTATTAATGAAATATCTACAGGCATCCAATCTGATGCCAGATTAATTGATGACCCAGTAGGATGAAAATGGAAGGATGTTATGAAAAGTAGAAAGCAATACTTCTAGTGTAAACCAGCTTGACAAGTTATGCTGCAAATTTATGTAAGACCTCTCACACATTTCAAAAGTCTGCAAGTCTGTTTTGAGCATGAAGATAATGTCTGTAATTTTGCTATTTCTAAATAAAATACTTGCAGAGTATGCAAAAAAAACCTTACATTATAATACTTTTTCAAAATTATAATCTTGGAGTTTTCTCAGAAAAAAAACATATCCAAACTCTCAGAAGTGGTAATGCTCATTTCCACCATGGTTAGATATCTAAAAGACAGCCATCAAATGTTTTGGGAACAGCTGTTCATTTTCATACACGCAGTCTTGTAACAAAGTACTTCTCTCAGAACAAATAGGAAAATATCTTCTCCAGAAATTAATTTTCAGAAAATTGTAAGCCAATGTAAATGCTGCTTTATGACATACTGTACCCCGTCATGCAACAAAGATTCCAGGACAAGCCCCCAGAGATCTATAAAAGATGTTTTGCGGCCCTCTTTTGTCCGTTGGCACAGCTGCTTTTTGTAATACTTCAAATACTCCAAGGAAAGGGAATTTATTTTGCATTTTGTCATATGTTTTCGAGCCTCACTGATTTGCTTGTCGAGGTCCTTCTGTGACCAGTCAGCATCTCTGTACAAGTTTGACATGGTCCTAGGGAGAGGAAATATATATTGAAGAAGGGAAAAAAAACCACACCAAGGTTTGAAGTAGACAATGGATACATTTTATGTTTCTATTTTAAAGTCTTGATTTGAAATTAAGTAAAGCTTTCCTGCCTTCAGTTTCCTAAGAACCTATCATATTCTCTTTGAAGTCATAGTCATTATCCCCGTCAAAATGGCTTGAACAATTTTCCATAAACACTTCTTAGAAAAATACTTGTTTTCATGTCATTTCAAATTATGTGACTTTCCCTAATGAAAATACTTTAATCTGTCTATTTTAGAAGAAGATGAAAGAAATAGGGCTGCTGGGAAGATATTATAGGTAGACTACAGCATGCCAATCCCAGTCTACTTCAGTGCAGTGGCACGTATCAGGAAGACTCCAGCCAAGAGCTGTCCAGTACTACTTACCAGGTAGTGCCAGACAAGCCAGTCAGGTATGTGGCACAGTCCAAGACATTGAGTTTCTTGAGCCCCCGCAGACTGCCATACAATGCGGTCAAAGATCTCATCCCTCCTCCAGTGGTCATGATGGCCACCACTGGGGTCTATGCAACACAAACAGAAAGGTCTGGTGTCAGGCTGGAGCTCTCAGCAGAGATTTCTTGCTGCACAAAGCCTGACACCACCACATGTGCCCAGACGAAGACTTATTTTCAAATTATTTCTACTGAAACATGAGCTACCATTTATATTATAAAGGAAAACAGGAACAAAAGTAATGACACTTTTTTGCTTAGATAACTGACAGTTGTCTCCAATGTGTTCAGCAGAATAGTTTGGTAAAAAGCAAATGAAAATGCATTAATTCAAACCAGAAGAGACTGTAGGAGAGAAAGAAATCGGTTGTAAAGGAAGGAATTATAAAGACATCTCACAGATTGAAGAGAGGAGGAAGGATTATCAACAAGGATAGCAATCATAGGGTAAAGGTTGTGGAAAAAGCTATTTCTGCATATGGAGTATCTAGTCTGGCTTGCAATGAAGGTGTAGCAGGAGAAGAGTTAAACTCAGGATAGCAACTGTGAAGGACATAAATGACAGGGTTAGATGAGAGGTATGAGACAATATCAGAAACGTACCTAAGTTTGAAGATGAGGAAATATCAGAAAAGTAATTTAGGCCAGAAGAAAAAAAGCTCATATTGTGCTGTTATGCCCTCACTGCTAAGCACTCATTAGGTGTTTTGAATGTTAGCCCTACAGACCTCATGTTCCAGCAGATCCTGTTCCAGCTGCAGGACCCTCTTCAGAGCAGGAGCAACATACTTTTGCCTTTTGCGTAGAAAGTTTTGCTCCTGCACACAAAGGTCAAATCCTAAACGCACATCAAGGTGGTCTGGACTGGAGCAGAGACCAGGAAAAAAGAATATTCCTTTTTATTATCAGTCGACAAGCTCAGAGTTTCCAATACAGGGAAATAAACCAGATCCACAAAGTACTGCATTTACTGGAGGAGCCTTTCCTGCTCTCCCAAGCAGGTATACAATGGTTTGTGAAAGAATGATAGAAAAGGAATTAATAAATTCCTATACAGTCTTCAAATGAAAATTTAAGGAAAGGCAATCTTGCAGATAATTTCTGAGGCATCTGCTGTCTGGATCCTCTCATACTTCAGCCTGCACTGGCAGCTTTAGGAAAAACTCACAGTTGTCTTGAAGTAGGCAGCAAAGTTGGCTGACTTCATGATCAACAGCACCTGGTGATCATCTGCCTTCTTACACGGTGCTGAAGAAAATGTTAAAGACTATGCTGAGCTTAACACTGACTAGCATTTTAATATTATTTCTTCTGTTTTATCTATCTTTTTCATTTTTCATGTCTCAGTATGGATTGTCTACATTTATTAACTTTACACATGTAGTTTGCTTTCAGGTCATGTGAATTCCACAGCCCTTGATCACACAACGTACTGTCCTACTGTGAGGGCCTCCTCCCCCTGTAAAGAGCCAAGGGTGAGATGAGTTCAGCTAAGGACAAGAGCGGCCAAGCCTCTTACCAGTCTTCTGCCTTCGCATATAAATCAAATCCTTTATCCTGGAAAGCAAGAATGCAAACAGTGTAAGCGTAACAATTTGCTTTCATACTCCTCCCTTGCACCCCCAGGGAGAATTTTAGCTTGTGCCATTCTAGAAACACAGGTACAAATTGCGAGCTCTGGATAATTCACCAGCACATGTGAATTGACTGCAGTGGTTTATTGTCAGGGAGGTTGTTCAGTAATTCCTGAATGTAGTGAGTGTAACGTCTAAGTACAATCGCTATTTACAGAGGACAGCAATGCTAATGTATACCTTACCTGGCTCTACTAACATTACCTCCCTGAGGCAGCCAGCCAGGCTGCAGCCACACTGCTATTCCACATGGCAACATTTCCTCCTCTCTTTCTATGGCTCATACCCCACAGCAGCCACGAGCCGTTCATTCTATATGGATTTTTTTTAACCATTAACCTCAAAGTGCTTTGCTAAGCATGGTTAGCATCAGCAAGAGGTTAGCACTATCTCAGTTAGTTCAGGTGCCCCACTGGTGCATGAGAAGGGGAAAAGCAGAGCCTCAAAATTTAGCGTGAAGTAAGATCAGGATGGAGTAACAAGATGCCCCGTATTCCCACACCCATTCAAACAGAACAAGGTACAACCTGGCCTTGTCGCCTAAAGACCTACCAACGTTAGACTGGGGCATTTTTGTCTACAAGCTTTCATCATTAGAAGGTACCCTGGTAATCATAAAGTCACAGACTGGTAGGGGTTGAAGGGACCTCTGGACATCATCTAGTCCAACACCCCTGCCAAAGCAAGTTCACCTAGAGAAGTCTGCATGGGAATGCATCCAGACAGGTTTTGAATCTCTCCAGACATGGAGACTACGTAACCTCCTGGGGCAGCCTGTTCCAGGGCTTCGTCATCCTCACAGTAGAGAAATTTTTCCTTGTATTCCAGTGGAACTTCCTGTGTTCCAGTTTGTGCCTGTTACTCCTTGTCCTGTCACTGGGCACCACTGGAAAAAGCCTGGCCCCATCCTCTTGACACCCACTCTTCAGATATTTATAAACATTGATAAGATCCCCCCTCAGTATTCTCCAGGCTAAACAGCCCCAGGTCTCTCAGCCTTTCCTCATAACAGAGATGTTGCAGTCCCCTCATCATCTCTGTACCCCTCCACTGGACTATCCCAGTAGTTCCCGGTCTCTCTTCTGGGGAGCCCAGAACTGGACACAATACTCCAGATGTGGTCTCACTAGGGCAGAGTAGAGCAGGAAGAGAACCCCCCTCGACCTGTTGGTCACACTCTTCAGGGGGATGCAGACATCCACACTCAGGTTTCTCAACCTCCACCACAAAAGAACAGGCACTCACCTCTGCTAAAATAATGTTTTTTCCACTTGGAAGTGAATGAAGTTCCACATTTGGAGACTGTGTATCATACACATGGGAGCGCTGAAAAAATACAAGTATATCCAAATTTATATTGCAAGGAATGTTACTACTTTTCCACTATGCAAATTAATGTCACTATTTATGGTGCTTTTTACTTTACATGCCATTATTATGTTTTATAAAGACCAGTTACAACATACCAAGGAGGGAGGTCGTTTCTTTCCTGGTAGCATAACATCCAGCGTTGGCTGCTTGTATCTGGCGTAGTGGAATTTGGCAGGTGAGGAGGAGCTGAAGACTAGATCAGATCCCAGCATAATGTCTTGGGTGCCCTCATAAGAGCCTTGCACTTTAAAGGAGAATTCTTTCTCTAAGGAAGTGACACAAAAGCAGACACAGAGTAGGGTTTTCTCATAAAAATTGAAAACAAAGGTTCTTACAGAGTGTATCACAAGGCTGTTTTCATATTTCTTATTTGATGGGGTTTTTTCATAACCTCACTTGATAAAGATTTCTTCTCCATTTTCTTACTCTTCTTCTCAACCACCTGGACTTCCAAGCAGCAGATTTTGCGAGACTGTGAGAGACATGAACAATAGAATACCTCATGGCAGGGAATTTTCCAGTCAGAGATTCTGTTTCCTAGTCTAACCTCCTGCTAGTGATTATGTGAATACTATACAAGCAGTGCATTTTATCCCAAGGAAACCATTTTATCTCAACCACAACCTTGATTTCAGATGCTGGCTGGAACATGAGAAGTCCCTGAGAAACTGGACATAGCCAGGGCAATGCTGGGGTTACAGCATGGATGAGCAGGGCTTGTGGAAGGGAGAAGGTAGGGGGAAAGAGGAAAACAACACTCTCAGGATCCCAACAGAGATGCAGAGGACTGATTTAAACCAAAATAATGAGGAAATAAAGTGAAGCAAGCAAGTGGCATGGTCAGAAACTCCCTGTGTAAAAAGCACAGTTATGAATGCAAGAAATGGCATGTGTCTGGGACAGGACAAGCACCATTGCTTTGGCAAGACGGGAATTTGGGATGTCCAAGAGAGAGCTCACTGCTGCACCCATACCTTGGACCTAAACCACTCCCATGTGTTGCCAACACCAGAGGGATGCTAGGATGGGGGATCTCCCTGCTGTTCCAGCCCCAGCCTCTCAACAGGCGCCATGCATGAGGATGTGTCATGAGAGAGATGATGGAGTGGGAAATCACGGTGTTTCAGCACTGTCTTTGCTCAATCCAAGAGTATGTTGGCCTGATGACTGTGAGTCAAGTGAAAAAAGCGTGGCAACAGGACAAGAAATATGACAAAATATAATACTCACCACTAGTACTCCATTAGTAATGATGGTTTCAGGAGGGCCTGAACTAGGAAATAGAAAGAAAAATATGTTTTTAATAACTCAGTGTAATTACAGTATAATTAATGAGCCACACCCTTCTGATTTTCCTCTTGATTATTTTTAGCTATGTATTAGATTTGAAAGCACCAGGAGACTTGCAGCACAAGTTTTCTCACTCTGCTCTGTCAAGGCACAATTGTCATCTGACTGGCTCCTCTGGTTCTGGAGCTCAGGAAAAAATAGAGGTACTGCCAGGCCAAAACATGTAGTGACTTTAAGTTGAGCCCCAAGATGAGGCTGCAGATGGTTTTATGGAATCCAGATTTGTAAAAGTTACAGTTTGTTGGGGTATGGGACAGAAAGGGCTCCAGAGCAGAAATCCAGTGTGTTATTCCATGTTGTCCTTTGAAGGGAAGCAAACCCCCTTCTGAACTCAAACACAAATGTGTAACAAAACAGCAATCCCAGTACTCTAGTCTCAAATAGCTTTCAGTACACTACACAAAGAAATGGGTTTAGGGTGTTCTTCCTGTCTCCCTGAAGTTCATGGGAGGTCACCCTGGCATGCACCAATTTGTCGCACAGATTCCTTGGGAAATTTTGTGTGTCATCAGCATCATCAAGGAATGATGCACTCTGGACAATTAAACTAGATTATTTCATGCCTCTGAATTGCTGTTTCTTTTTGCTGTGGATTATGGTGCATTTCTTGTTTACTCACATGCTATCCAGTGCAAATCCCACCTCTAGCTCCTCTTGTCTCTGGAAAATAAAGAAAGGAAAACAGTTTTGGCGCTACTCTACTAGCAGTTCTCGTAACATAAGTTCTCACTGTCACAAAATAGGTACTCAGGTATTGTTTGTGACTGGCAGAGCATTTAAAATAGACACACCCACCACCATCTGTCTTGTGTCTTGAGTCTCAAGGTTCTTTACCAATAAGATGTTTCTGGATAGCTGTGATACCCGTTTTTAACAAAGAAGGTAGTTTTCTTGTTTGCTTCTGCTGGGACGTAAGGGACCCAGGCAGAGATGCTGTCTCATACCAAGTCTGCCAGCAGAGAAAGAGGTTCTGCTAAGGGGAGCAGCCAAAACTTCCTACTGTATGGAGGGGAAATGGTGACATGGAAGCAGGTGAGGAAGAGGACAGCCACTTTCTTTGGCAACGTGTTGAGGGCACTGGGGCAAAGGTAAATGACACTAAGGCCTGCTCTGTGGGATGAAGAGTATCATCCCCAGGAGGAAGAAAGCACAGGGGAGAGAAAACAAAGGTGGGGACAGAATGGATGATGAACAGTGAAGTGAGATCATGCTGTAGGTTACTTAGTTGCTCAAACTACCTATTGCATTAAAGACACCAAAATGTTAGTAACATAGGACAAAAAAAATTTATGAAGACTTGAAGAATATGAGCTTTAACTACTGTAGCTGTGCAAGTGCAGTAATGAAAGGCTTGGACATGGTGCCTGGAAGCACTGAGACGGTAATGAGCTAGGTTACATCTAGCCAAATATTTCTATTTTACCAAGGGCCACACACGGCTCCTCTGATACTCTGCAGAGAAATAAATGGTCCTATAAGGCATTTAAAAATAATGAACTGCAGAGTGGAGTTTGGGTGTGCGTAGATAAGGTAATTAATCAACTGAATGGTGCATGACAGATACACAAGAGGCTGGAAGGGAACTGGAAAAGGAAAAGGACAGACAGAACATATGAGAAGCTAGGTTATGCAACATACAGAGCCTCTGCAGACATTCAAAACAGGAATATTTCTTGTTGTGAAGCTGAGTGGCATGACTTGGAGACCTTATTTATATAGCCGTGCCCCAGTCTGTAATTAGCCACTAGTTTGGTTCGACACTGGTTCCGATCACAGAGTTGTTACTTCCTAATTACTGGGTTAAGTAACAAGTTATGACAAAAAGCATCATATACTGGCATAGACACACTCCTTGATCATCGATGGGGGCAGGCTCAGCAAAGCGACAATTCTGCAAAGACACCTGAAACTTGTGAGCCTGTCTGGCCAACACTAAACCCTTCAGTGTGCCTACAGATTCAGATGTGAAGAGGCCTTCCCATGTCAGAGTGAAAACCAGCTCCCTTTTATGTGGCTGGGCAGTCCATTCACAAGAAAGAAAAAAAGAAAGATTTTGCAAATAACACTTTAGACAGAAAAGTAGACAAACATTCTTGCCAACCTATTCCATTTCGTATTTCAGACCTCACCTGTGAATCACACTTGAAGTGCATGAAGACCTGCTCTCCCAGGGAAAGTTTGGCTATATCAAAGTACACCGTGAAGAGGTGGTCATCTTGAGTAACCACGTCCTTATCATAGAGCGCCAGCTCCACCACATTCTGGGAAGGGAAGGATTTTAGAAATATGTTAGGTTTCATTCAAAGCAAGAGGTGCTGGGGAGAGCTGTTTTAGTCAGTTGTTGTAAGGAGTGGGAGGACACAAAAAAAAGGAGCAGGAAGGGAAGGAGGTGGAAGGGAAATCAACGCCATGTAGGCACCAGCCTACAAGGAGGGATGAGAGGAAATCACAGACATCTCAAAGGTCATATTCTACCCATGGTTGAGATATGCTTGTCTTTTATGTCATGGAAAAGCATCATAGGGATATGTGTTACTCCCACATTTTCCTGCATCTTTCCTTACGTCTTGGGAAAATTACTTATGTTCCCTTTGCAAAGGGGGGCAACCTGGCAGTTGCTCCGTAGGTCGTGGTTAACAGGGAAGTCCTAGCTCAGTACCTTGACCTGACTCTGGATCCTGAAATAGAATGTCTCATTCCAGACTGGATCTTTGCAGTTCGTGATGGTTTTAGTCTGAAATTTGTTGGTTGAAGCAGTTGGCAGCCACAGGCTCACGTAGCAGTCAGTCTGGCTTACTGTGCATTAGAAAACACAAACACATCTAAAATGAGGATGTACTCTAGAAGAAGGAACAAATTGAACAACGTGAAGCTTTGCTTTCAAAGAGAGGCACTATGACACACGATAATAGTTTTATCCAACATGAACATTGCAATTTACTTAATAGAAATGGAGAAAAAAGAAGACGGATGTGATTCTTCTCTGAATTAAGGTGATTAGAGATATAATAAATGCATTAAAACAAAGGGTTTTCTCCTTCTATGTCATCAAGCAATCAGTTTAGCCCAGAATAACATAATTCAGGACAACCACAGCTCCCTGTATCTGCAAGGGTTAAGTAAACAAAGTGACAGCTTCTATTTTAGCCGGACAGAACATTAATTAAAAGCCCAAAACAAAGAAATAAAAATGCTTCTTGATTTCTGCATAAGTAAACCGTGATATTCTATTCTATTTCAGTTGCAAGACATCAGAAGTGAACCTACAAAATGTCACAACACCTAATGGAGTTTTATCTGTGAAAGCTGGTACACAGATAATCCGGGTATGGTAATTTGGATTACTTAGCCTTGAGAAAGCTGTGAGTAAAAGCTAAAGTTGAGAAAAGTCTATTCCGTTTTCATTATTTGCTCCATTATGCCGATCTGTTGGTGTCCTTGTTAAACCCCAGATATACTCCAGAGAAAAAACACAGATCTTTCCACATTTCTTGTTTTCAACTAACTGCCAAGCTTGTCCTGCTTCCTTTGGGGATGCAGAGAAATATGTGTAATAGATACAGCTGTGACTTTATAAGTTACCTCTGCACAGAACAGTGCTGATGCAAAGATGAGCAACATACTCTGTTCATTGCTGGAACCAGCATGCCAGTGAGAGGACTTTCTCTGTCCATGAAAGAAATCTAGAAAGCACTTCTTGAAGCAGGGTTTACTAGTACCCATGAATGTTAAGAGGACCATACAGAGCACTATAGATACTTACAGACATCTGCCTGGTGAATATTTCTTGCTCTTATGATTCTTATAGTCAGTAAGTAACATAGAGATGATTCTATCTGCAGGTAAAAAAACAAACACCATACAAAAGAAAGAAGTGAATGCTCAAGGTAGCATATTTAGAAGACAGAAATGGTCAAGAGAGAAAAATACTCAAATCATTAACAACTGAGTTACATTTTGCAGTGTGACTATGAAACAGCTAGCCATTGGAACAGTCTGCCCAGGGAAGTGGTGGAGTCACCATCCCTGGAGGTGTTAAAAAAAAGGGTAGAGGTGGCACTTTGAGACATGGTCTAGGGGTTAGGGAGATGTTGGACAAAGGATGATCCTAGAGGTTTTTTCCAACCTAAATGATTTATGATTCTGTGATTTATTTTCTTAATAATACCTAAATCAAATACTAGATTGAAAGAATTCTCTACTTTTATACCAAGATATATGGGTTTGTATTATTATAATTTATTTGCTTTCTAACTAAAATCCAGCTGCACAAACTGGTAGGATTCAGGCACAGCCTAGAAAAGGATTTACTTGTTAAATTTCCAGTGTAGAAAATCAAAAGCTGCCTTAGGCTTTTTGCAAGTGATAAAATTACCATTGTGAGAATCCCCTCCCATCCAGCCATTACACATGTTCAGTCTCCTGGGCTATGTATGGTGTATGAATTTCTCGTATTCCTGCTCTTTTAAGCATACAGTATTCCCTGGAGTTAACTGCAGACCTCTGATGCCCACACTGCTTTTAATGTCAGCGGAAGAGATCGCCACCTTGCCCTTCCACCATGCTACTCACCATGCACGTATTTTTCGTTTACAGGGACATAACTGCCCCTCTCTTGGCTGAGCTTGCCTCTGGCTTTTTCTAGTGAGAAGTTTTTCTCTAGTTTTGAACCATGTAAACTCTTCATGCCTGGAGTTTCTTTGCACAAGGAGCATAAAGAGTGTTTTACACCTGATAAGAAACTCTTGTTTATTCCCTTTGGCTTCTCTCTTTTATATTAGCCCATGTCTCCAACATTAAGGCCTCATGCTTGATTTCTTAGCCTCACATATTGATATTCTGGTCTATGTGGAGCCCAAACATGAGTCCATATCCCTTCTCCTTTTGCCATAAAATAAACAAATAAATACCACTAATCTCCATTTCCACCTAACCTTTTATTTCTACAATGACAAAAAGGGGGAAAAGACACAATATATATAAATGGAACAAAAATCAGAAGGCAAATATTGCTCCAAAAGCTCTAAAATGCAGAAGGTATTCAGTGCAACTACGAATCATAGACAGGTAGTGACACCACCTGCTCATTCCAACAACACTGCAAAATGACTGTAAAAAGATCATTGCCAGACCTGAAGTGACATTAACATGACACTGACCTCATCAGTCCCACTGAGAAGGATGTGTGACACAGGTACTGCAGGGAAGGAGAGCAGGACATTGGCTCTAGCTGGCCTATCTGAGTAAAACAATGTGGTATGTACTGTGTTAATAAGGCACTGTGCTTACCCTCTGTAAAGAGTGAACTGCATCAGTATTCATAGGCATGATGGAATATATGTCCATATGATGGCTCTCGTAATGTTTAAACCTGAGTGTATTAATGCATGCAGCTGGGGCTAATGAATATGTGTTGTTGAGACTGGGGGCATTTAGCAAGTAGTCTAATGAAGAAACAGGTAAAATTAGACTCCCAGTGACCAAAGCACTTTGTTCTAGGAAGAAGCACCAATGACAGTTGTTCTGTTCAGGGTGTGCAAATCAAGGATGTCAAACCACTGCTAGGAGTCCAAAGGATAGCTGTAGATAAGACCATCAAAGGCACTTGCATTCATGTCTAACAGCCAGCTCCGAAGACACAGAAATGAGACAGGTACACGTGGAAATTGTTCAGTAATTACTGAGCCAGTAACAGGTACTTTGGAGAAGGCACATCCCTGGAAGGGCTCAGCTGGGTTCCAGGGGTTGGGTCTCCTGGAACTACCTTCATGGCACATGTGGATGTGCCCTGTCATAAACAGGGAGCCTTGGCTTAGCTATCACAGAGGTATAAATAACAAGCAGCCAAAATTCCATCAGTGGAGTGAGCTTTGCCTGAGCCATTTGAGAGGTTTGGTTTCTTCTTTTGAACCTGCCATGATCCTGCAGTGTAGAGTTGCATTTTAGGGCGTATTTTCTCATCATTGGGGTTTCCATTCAACTAATCAACAGAAAGGGTTGACTATTCATTAAACTAGAAGCACAACACTTCTTGCTTGGCACCTTAACTCAGCTTGAAACAGAACAAGAGAGAGTTTGCAATTATTACTAAATAGCCTCAGAGAGAACAAGGCCAAAAAATCTTTTTCAGCATATCTAGTCCTCTCATCACCTAGACAAAAGGTTTCATACATAGTGTCTTCTGGAAATCTGTTCATTTTTTGTAGAGGCCAGAAGAAGTATTAATCCAGGAAATCAGGTGTTGAAAATCCACTTCAGGATTGTGCCATACTCTTTGTGGGAGTCAGTGGCACAATTTCACAGCTATTACTACCTACACTGGCATTAGATTTGCCCTTGTGCTTTAGAAAGACATGTATAGTAATAGTAGAAAGTCTGTTCAAACCCATCCTATTAAAGATATTAGTTTTGTTTAAACAAGATTCATTTCCCATGTGCCAAGGACAGAAAAAAGCACCAGGACTTTAACATGAAGCAAGATTGCATAAGTCAAGTGATGTAAATGATAAGCAGGAGAGCATTTCTCAGAGGTAGCTGGTTGGGTTACGGTAGCTAATTAGACTGTTCAGCAAATGCTGAACTCTGATTCTCACTCAGGCTCCACCCAGCAGCAAAGTCTCTTTTGTAGTTTTCTGTTTAAATTCTCCTTTGCGGTACCTTTGTAACAGGAATCTGCTGTTTCCCATCAGGATTCAGCTGCATAATTCCATTCCCGACCTGGGCACTTCGAGTGATCAGCTCCTGCAACAAGAAGGGCCAACATTATCCCTGGAAAAACCATCCCGTCTCTTAAAAGCAGTCTTCATTGGGAACAGCAGAGAAGGGGAGCCTGGGGTCAGTGCTGGCCATAGAGCCGCAGCAGGTACAGATGTTGGCAGATGTGCCTGGTGCCCCTGCCTCTGCTGTGCTTGCCCCACTAAGCCCAAGCAGAGGCGTAGCAGCCAGGTAAGGTCCACCCTTTGCATGTCACAGGGAGAGGGAGGGCAGCTCCTAGCCCTGGCTGTTAAAGGAACAGCAAACCTATCTCCCATAAACACACCCTGTCATTAATCTTTCACCTTAGAGCACATTTCCATGCTATTTAATACTTGTTCTAAGGTTGCATATATCCTGTCTCTAAAATGAAGAAAACCCTAAATGTACAAAGTGCTCCCTTTTAAAATAAAGTCTAACTCCCCAAGTAGTTTGCTGCTCCTTCCTACAGTTTGCTATCATTTTTTAATATTTTCATAATGAGTTCTTGAGCCACTGACTTTCTTCATCCTTCATAGAGTCACTTATACCCAGTGGTAGGCCAGGAAAGTAGTACCGTCTTTGCACTACATGCAGCAGAACCAGCTGAGATCCCAGATGCCTTGTTTCGCTCTGCACCCTTCTTACCTGAGACAAAATGCCATCTTGTTCCATTGCGGTCACTGTCACATACACGTCCCGTGTTATCTATGGCAATGCAATTTCACATGTCCCAGCTTCCGCAGACACCAATAGTTTAAATGTCATATATGCAGGTGAGCAACTGTTTTATAAACTGACTCAGAGCCCCACCTCCGCCTGATTTCTTAAGTTATTCCCCTCCCATTTTCTTACACTAGGAGGTTGAATCCTGTGGTCAAATAAGTAGGAAAAAAACACCTGTACCTCCAGTACAGGAGATGGAAGTATGCTGTTTGAGTCACTTTGCCTCATACTGGCCAGGGGCAGGTTTAAAACTAATGGTAAGAGAAGGATGGCCTTTCATGTGAGCACTGAACTTTCCACTTAGCAAAACCTCAAAGACTACAGAAATCCATAGTCTGCAATAAGATGCAGCAACAGTACATTAGTTTTGTTTAGGTTATCTGTGACCGTAAGCAGACAAATGAAACCAAAGAGAGACAGCACTATTGCTCTCAGACTACACTGGTTATTGCAAAATCTGGTTTAAGGCTTTCTGCACCACATGTTCCTGCAATTCCAGGTCTAGGTGTGCAGAGCAAACACACTCATGTGGTGCTTTGTATCTACTCAGCCTTGGTCTGGGGTCTCTCCTCAGGGCTGGGCCTCTCCTCAAGTCGTTGTATTCTTTCCTCCTCCTTTCCTGAGAAATTTATTTTTGTCATTATTATCTCATTTTTAGACAAAGAGTCCTGAAGCAATGACTTTCCTTGGCTTAGCTCCACGCCCTGTGAATACTTCTGCACCACTTTCCACCTCAGAGTGAGTCTGGCTGTAATCTAGCTGCTGCATTCAAGCACCTGTGTCTGTCCCAATGAACCCTGCCAGCCGGAGACAAAACTCGGCGCCAACCACACTCTACAGTCCTCAATGTCCTTGGTACAGCTATAAAGCCACCACTGCAGCAGAACAACTGCCCCATGAGCACCCATCTCACCCCTATGCCATCAAAACCAGCACAGCTGCCAACTCACTGGAACAGGATTGAAAACGGCAGCCACAGACTGCTGCAGGTCATAACAGGTCAAAATCTCTGGAAAAAGGGAATCCTTTGGCTTCCCTGCTTTCCTGGTACGTTGTCTATGAGCAAAAATTTATCTGTTCCCTGAGCATTCTTGAACATACTTGTTAAATGTTGCTGCCAGCTGGCACAGTTCCCCCTTGCACATTCCCATGCAAAATAGTATCAATAGTCATCACAGTCAACTTGATAGAATAAATTTTTGCCATCAGCTATGTTATTTCACAATACTGCAAAGGGTTGTGTCCACATACATGGCATGTTTCCCCAGCATGCCAGCTGCAATGATGTAGCTGGATGAAATGAATTTTTCATTAGGTCACAGAAAGATTTTGGCATCATCAGCACCTTTCAGTCATACTTAATGGAGTGCTTGATTATGACATGTCCTTGGAGGGCTAAGCTATAAATCAGACTGTCCACCTGGACTGGGGCTCAGAGGCTGTTGATCCCACCACAGTGCCAGTGGTCAAAAAGCTCTCATTTTCACAAATAATATTTGCAATCCACATCAGAGAAGCCCATGCAGGAGAAAGGGGCTGTGGCTTACTTTGTAACCCTGCAATCTGTCTCTGAGACACTCCTTCATCAACGATCCTCACAGCGGATATTTAGTATGCTCTTACACTCTTTGCAGAGATAACAGCAGTTTTGTTTTCCTGGAACAAGGAACACACTGTGAACCTGGAGCATATTGCTGAAATGCCCAAATATGTGGAGCAAGGCAGAATTTTCATTTTGCAAACAAGCCTTTATTGTCCGGTTTTGTAAACATGAAATATTTGCATGTGAATAACATTTCTTCAGAGCTGAAGGTGGCATGAGTGTATGGCTTAAAAATGTGCTTATTTTTTCACACCAGATACTTCAGATTCAAATGGAGGCTATTCCCAGCGCTATACGTGAGCACATAGCACCATATTTGTGATTTTGACTAGTGAAACTAGCACAGAACAACAACAAAAGAAAAAAACAGAAGAAGTGTTGGCAAAAGTCATTGTAAACCAGTTTGTGAAGATAATTTGTCATGGTTTCCTGCTAAGACGAAAATCGTCGGAGTGTCATTTTGCACAGAGCCAAACATTTTTTGGCTGTAAATGAAACCTGTTATTTTCAGGTTGGGTTCCATGGGCTGATGAGGTAGGAGAAGCTACATTTCAAAACAAAGACGTTTTGTAAAATATTAACATGAAATGTTTCAACTTACCCAAGCATTTTTTCTGGTTTATTTTAGCCTCAGATTATGACATCTAGTTGATAGATTTATTTTTTTTGCCACTGAATAGACTCTTTGTTCAAAATTTTCCCAGTTGTCATGAGGACACAAAACTTTTTAATTAAAAAGTATATTTTCAATTTGACTTGCACCTGGAATGCAAAGGTTGTTATGGATATATAATTTTTACAGCTCACCTTCAGCACTTTCAACAGTTCAGAAGAAACTGAACTTGAATGGGAAAATGAAGAAAGTTTCAAAATGTAAACCCACAACAAAAGTTATTGATGGTTTTGTGCTAGATCCCACGGAGGGACTGTTCAGATTGTTTTAAGATGGTATTAGTTGTTGTGGACTATTAACTTACTCCTGCTGATCTGCACAGTTTGAACAGGAAGAACTAAACAACTCATAGAATGCTTTGGGTTGGAAGGGACCTTTAAAGACCATCTGGTCCAACCTCCCTGCTTTGAGCATGGACACCTCCAACCAGATCACGTTGCCTAGAGCACTGTCCAAACAGACCTTGAAATAAACATTTTTATTGATGAACATATGTCCTGAACTGTTTGAACAAATTGCATTGAGTAAAACAACAAAGTTTTCTTTATCTAGTGGAAGTAAAATATTTTCATTTCAAGCACTTTTTAATTTAAGAAAGGAAGTTTAATATGAGAACTGGGAATAAAATTTCCAGGGTGTTTTATCTTGAAAGTTTAAAAGAAAATGACAAGTTTTTAACATACCGTTCAAAACAATCAAAACTGACATAAATTCACAGGAAATTTTGATGTGCCCAAATTATACCTTTCACTTAAAAAAAAAGACTTTTATGTGAAAAATCTTACACCACTTCTTCCTAAGTGGCTCCATCCCATCTATGTATGATTCATTCACAGCCCAAGAAAGCCCAGGAGGTGGGCACAATTCATGGAGCTGTGTGCACACACTTGCCCCTCTTACATTTCCAACCTCTGCACCTGCTCTTCAGGACACTTGCAAAAAGACTCAGGGATCCAATGCCAGCTTCCTGTCACATCTCAGGTCTTAGTTTTTGCAGAGACACATGCACTTTGTGTTCCACGAAGAAGAACTGTGGGGAACAGAAGCTTATATCCCCTTCTTATGATCTGAAGGTATGAAGGCTGGGTTGTATTACTGTAGCACTGTGGTGGTAAAAATTATTTTCCTATATGTCATACATTATAATAATTTAGGCTTAAAACAACACTTTTTAATATCTAACAAGGATTTTAGGTGAGGAGTCTTCTACAGACAACCTTAATTTAGGGAACAAAGTGTATGTAAAAATTTCCCAGGCAATATCTTTTCCTCTAAAGGCCACCTCTTGGGAATGGAAAAAATAAAAAACAACAGACCACTGAGGTTTGTTGAGGAGTGGAAAAAAAGCCCAACAAAATCTGGGGTAGTTTCTTTCTGTAGTGCAGAACAGCCAGTGTTCAAAAAGCTATGTCCCTTCTGTGTCCTAGAGCATGATAAACTCCTCTGAGAAGATAGGGGCAGCTGGGCAGGTGATTAGCACATATTCTGCCTTCTCCTTTGCATTGCTATCTGCAAGGCCTGCATAATCGTCTGTGAGTTGTTGAGGATGTTGTATTCACTGAGGTTCAGCAGCCGGCGGTAGTTCTCATCGGTGTACCTGACTGAGAACATGCAGTATGGGGAGAAGCGGCTGGTCAAGTCAAGTTGTCCTCCCTCCATCTCTGAGCAACAACGCTTGACACCTAGAGAGAAAGAGAAGTTGCTGTTGTGACATGGTGTTTATCTCAGTCAGTAACAAGCTGTCCGCAGCAGCCCAAAGAGGGGGAGTTTTCTGTGGAAGACAATTCATAGGGTTTAAATGCACGAATAACGCAGGCCATATATCCTCAAGATATTGTCATGTGCCTGAAGTGATGAGGGAAGAAGGGAGAAGTGTGGGGAGGCATTGTAACAATCTTCTACAGCTTACTCATAAACCGTGGATCTCATTACAGCCATGGATCCGTCAAGGATATCAGCCTGAAAGGGCACTCCAATAGCCACTGCTGGTGCACAGCAGGCCTTATCCCGAGCAGTTGGGATCTCTACAAACCCTATGTGAAGGAGTTGATTTGCTAGTAACAGAATAGAATTTAAGTGAGAAAGGAGTCATAGAAACATATGGAAACTTAAAGTTCCTGCAATCCTGAATTCAATCTCGGGGTGCCTGCCACCAGGATCCATGTCTGCCTTTCCGTTTCTTGTATCTCCCAAATTCCACAAAAGCAGAATTCTAGACCGTAGTTCCCTGCTACCAAGAAGGAAAGCAAATGCATCTTAGTAACTGGCAGTACAGGAGAGGAATACAAAGCAGGTGGCCTATCCAAAAAAGAATGACAGGCCCCGAGCACAGCACAGTGAGCAAAATGACCCCAGGGCTGATGCTGTAACAAAAGGAGAGACATTGTTCTAGACCTTGCAGGAGTTCAGCCTGAAAGCCAGCTTCTTGCTCCCCCACTATGCCTACTCAAGTGTAGAATGAAGTCCTTGGACAACAGACATATATGCAAGGGAAAATGATCTGAAAGAACTATACTTTTCCCAGGAAAAAAACACTTTTGCTATTAGCTAGGGATACTTTATGTTAAAAATGGGAGAGGCATGTAGGTAAACACTACTCAGAAGACAAGGGCTGTGTCTGTCCTCTAAAGGCCATGGGGATGACATGAATGGACCTATTAGCTTTGGCAGGGATGGGAAAAACAAGTTTAATAAGCTAAAGTGCTTCCTCATGAACCCAGCCAGCAAAGACAGCCAGTAGCAGAGAAAAAGGGTCTGAGTCAGGGAAGCAGGGAATGGAGTCTTTTGTTTAATGCTTTGCCACTGCTAGTAACTTACCAGGTGCTTTGTACTCTCGGAAGGTATCATTCACAAGGGGAAGAAAAATCACAATCGGACATCCTGGCATATCTGAATCTTGGAAGAGGTAGCACTCCTTCAGGTTTTTCTTATCTTCATCAGTCAGAGAGATTTTGGGGAAGGGGATGTTCTGCTCCGAGTAATATTTGCATGCCTTATCTAGAGTCTGGAGTATCACAGAAATAGTCAGCATTGGAATCCAACTTGGCTGTCTTGGAGCCCACTGATTGTTATCTAGTATTATGGTTTGGTGACTCAGATCCACTGGGGGAGTTCCTTCTTATCAAGAGTTACTCTAGACACAATCACCACACATAATAACCAGAATGCTAAGTGCAAAACTGTAAACACAGTTTGAGAGTTAGAGAATTCATCCAGGACACGGCTTTTCAAAAACTGGAAGAGATTTGAAGAAGCTTGGAGTCACCTATGTAGTTTTAGTAAATGGAAGAGCTTATATTTAATATATTGTATACAATTAATTAGAAAAGAGAGCCACAGCAAGAAAATGTTTAAGGTTTCTTATTAAGTGCTTGGAAGCCAAGAGACAAGAAAATTAAGTTTGAATGTGCAATTATGTCTCTGCCTGTGCAGGCATTATGGCACAGTGTTAATTGAGACTGGTATTTTACTAAGAAAGCCTGAAGTACTAGGCTGTACCTTTTCCCTGAAATGTTTAATACAGTATCATGTCCTGCTATGCACCGTTATTTACTCTGAACCATCTAATGGTGGACACTCTCAAATAGGAAACTGTTTCCACTAAAGTACTGAAAATTGCAGCAGTCTTTCTTCATGAACTTAATCTAGACAATGTGAAGAAACTTCATTACATGTATGTCTCATGCATCACATGTCTTATTAGCCGTAGCACAATTGTTCTCATCCACAAAAAATAATTCCACTTAAGCGGGCCAAGATGCTTAATAGCGAGTTTCTAACTAACCTTAGTTTCTGAGATATAGATATCGAAATTTCTTTTCTGCAGGGCCTTACAGACAACTAATTAACTTTATGTCCATGAAACTGGAGTTTCTGCAGGAAGATACTTGTTGTTGAATTTTCCTAGCAGTATCTTATTTGTCAGCCTGGAAATGATCTGCCTCTGAGTAACCACCTAACCCCCTTTATATTCTAAGTTAAGTCAGGAGAAATCACTTCCTATGTTTATGCATATTCCCACATAGGGTCTGGAAATCCGCTTGATTCAACATAAAGCTGAGAGGCTCTTCCCATCATTCTGGAAGAGACCTTGCTGATGTCCTCTTGAATAATTCAACATGTTCATAAACCAACAAGAGAGATTCCAGGAGTGACAGGAAGAAATAGGAACAATATTAACCACTACAGTGAAAATTATGGGGGGGAAACCGAAGAACTGCAATAACCTGCTATTCTCGACACTACAGGCTAGACATTTACAAGCAAAAAGAGAGACAACACATGGTAGCAAGATCTTCCTCACCGACGTATGTGATCCAGTAGTATAACTTAAATATATTATGACATCCACTTCCCTCTGTGGTCTTAAAAGTGGTGGACTGCTGGTATTGATGAAAAACCCAGCATCTATCATACCCAGGTGATCAGGATTCTGCATCAGCTGGTTGGGACGGCAGTCTAACACAGTGTCTAAAAAGGAGAACATTTCTTGGAATAAGAAATTATCTGTAGGTATTTTGACTGACTATCCCACATGACTGGTTTAAATTAATTGCCACACTACTAGATTGTCAAATAAGTCCGGAAGGGTACACAAAACAACATCTAATTTCCTGTTCTGAAAAATCTTTTATGTTGAGATTCCAGGCAATATATTCCAGTAACTTGTCACACTCAGTAATGCCAATAAGCTACTTCTAATACTTAACATAAATCTGCCTTGCTCCATTTCAATCATTGTTTCATCTTTTATCCACCATTGATTTGGAGAACAAAAGATTCCCATCCCTTTTTACATTCAGATTTATGACTCCCCCTGCCTCCCATTCCCTCTTCTTTGGACTACAAAGCCCCATTCCTTTCTAGATTTCTCCTGTAGGTCATATTTTCTGGGATATTCCAATTGCATCTGACATTAGAGGCATAGTCTTGGCAAAATTAAGCTCTTACTGGTTCACTCTGCTCTTTGCTACTTTAAATTTGGTTCTGCTGGCTACAGGCCTACCCCCTTGGTATGGACCACAGAGATCCCAACTAAAGCACATAAATACACATCTATGTTTAAAAACAGACTTAAATACCTGGAAACACTGAAGTCTTTGTCTCTTCTCTCCATTCAGAAAATAAATGTTCTTTCAGGAGATTTTTTTTTTCCCTCTGCTAAGCCTGACATGGTCCTTTCTTAAGTTCCCCGCCCCAAAACCACCTGAAAATGATGCCTCTTAAATGTAAGTCCCCATTACCTTTCCATCGACAGAAGTGTTCGTTCTCCAGGTAGTTGTTATGTAGCTGGTAGCCCTTCAGGAAATTGTGGTGCTGGGCAACAGAGAAGCGGTCAGTCAATGCTCCCCGAAGGGCACTGGACAGAGGCCCAGGAGGAGTGTACATGCGAGTCCTCAGCTCGTGGGGTCTTGTAGGCAGCACTGGGTCTTCATCTAGAGTAGAGGAGAATAATTGGTGAACTGTTCATTAATTGGTGTTTATTTCTGGTTGTCCTGGTGTGTAGGAGATCTCAGGGGTTGTTCTGGGATGATTCACTAAACACACAAAAACCATTCTGAAGGAGAGGAATGCCTGTTGGAGAAAGCTCTGCTGCTGGTCTTAAGCTTTGGTCTGAAGATCAGAAGCAGTCTTTAGGCCTGGAAAAGGGACACCTTACAGGAAGTAAGCAATTTGGAGAATGTCCTGTGAGAAAGAAAGTTATGTATCCTCACAGGAAGATATCATGAAATAGAGACAAGTGTGGAGAAAACAGTGCTGAAGCATATGCTCCCACTCAGTCAGATGGGCAACAAGAAGGCACCATGAGGTCTGTTACAGCAGTGACAGCTTCAACCTGATGATCAGCCATGGCTAAATGAGCATATGCTTAATCAGTAAAATAAGAGCATTCCAGGAAAACCTAGGACATTCACATTTAGAAACTACAGGTGGTTTTCAAGGTGGCTACACAGCAGCATAAGATGCGGTTTCTTGAAATCACAACCTGCTTTGCTGCACCAAGTGACTGACAGTGCAGCAGGAGAGACTTGGTGGTTTCCATGATTGCACAGATGTATTTCTTTGTTTTCAGGATGTCTGTAATTATAGTTGCTATCATTTAAAATGATTTAGCAATAAACCCATGGTTTCTGTATTGCTTCAGAAAATACCCTCTGGGCCTCTTTTATCTTTGTGCCAGAATGAATCCAATGCAGTAATTAGTGTACTGAGTAATAAAATCCCAGGAAGTATTGATTAACCAATCAATATTCAGGTTTACTCTCTGCACAGGCAGTAAAAAATAACTTTATTCTCTGCTGCTGGTTCTTGCTTCGGTGTGGCTGAGTAAGAATGGTCAAAGCCAAAACACTTCCTGAGAAATGTGTGACACCACTGAAACTTCATCTTAAGGAAGGAGCCTTTTAATCAATAGGGTTTTAGTAAGTCCACTAATTACAACAGCATTTCCCAGACTACTCTATTCCAGTGAGAGGGGACTCTCTTCTTTACAGTGAGAGGGGAAGTCCCTGTCTCCAAGGAGGATCCCGTCATGCTGGCTTCTATGTAGTTGAGAGGGTGATACCAAATGACATCCAGAAGATTAAGTGACCATAAAAGAAAGGCTTAATAATTTCTCACCAACTTCTTCTATTCTGTCTTGTGTCCATCTCTTCCAGAAGTCCTCTGAGCTGTGGGACAATCCCCATATTTGTAATAGGTTTACGGAAAATATACTGCTCCACATACCTATAAAAGGAATTGGCGAACACAAGGACACATTCTAACAAGAAACTGTGTTCTTCCTTCTATTTTGACAGCCTGGATTAATTTTTCAATGGGCTTTAGTATGTTAGATCCTCTGGTTAACAGCGTTGCACCCCCCAAAACACCTCTGTGCCAGAACAATGCAATACTTCACCTTGAAGGTAGCAGATGCGGGATTCGGGGAGCTTTTTTAACAAGCGTCCCATGAAGAACTCACTTCCAAAATGCTCTGTGCGAATGAAGGCACCGTACTTCAGAAGTCCAACCTCGTAGGGGGTGAACTCCACCCACTCTGCAAAACAGGCACAGTGAGACACTTGGAGGGCTCTCAGCTGGGTATGGAGAGAGGGGCAGCACAGGCATACATTGGTCTACTTGCTGCCTCTGCAAAGCCTTGCTCACAAATGACTGAGCAACTTTTTACAAAGGCTTGTAGTGATCGGACAAGGGGTAATGAGTTTGCACTGGAAGAAGGTAGATTTAGATCGGAAATTACGAGGAAATTCTTCACTCTGAGGATGGTGAGATGCTGGAACAGGTTGCCCAGAGGGGCTGTGGATGCTGAAGGTGCCCAAGGACAGGTTGGATGAGACCTCGAGCAACCTGGTCTAGTGGGAAGTGGCCCTGCTATGGCAGAGGGGTCGGAACTAGATTATTTTTAAGGTCTCTTCCAACCCAAACCATTCTATGATTCTATGACTGCTGGCAGGGTCTGGCAGCTGAGCTCAGATGCTGTGGCAGCTGAGCTCAGATGCTGTGACAGCTGGCAGGAGCAGCTGTGCTACTCATAGGGGTGTTACCAGTGGCACAAGGCACAGGCTGGGAGCACAGCAAGGATCCAGCTTTTACACTCCCCATGTGCATGCACCAGTCCAGGCTTCTCCAACATGCACGAGGTTTTGCTCTGCCCTTGCATACACCACATCTAGGTGGAAGTACTTCCACCATTATCAATATAGTTAATTTAACTTCCCTTGAATAATTTGGTTACTTACAAAGACAGGTACTCAGCTTTTCATAAATGAGGTTTTTATATGGGGTCAATTATACGCTTTTGCATGGTACTAAGGAAGACAGAACTAGTCCTTGGCTTTTCTCAGATAACCTCTCCAAGTGACGTATAATTGATAGAACTTCAGTGTGAGCAAAGACTGAGCCAGAAAGGTCATGGACCGTATTTTCCTTTTTGTTCAAAAAGGGATCCATTTTTTCACCTCAACCATAAAAAATTTCTTAATTTCTTCTCTGCCTCTTCTCCTCCACCTGCCTCTCCTCATGGAAAAAAATAACTAAAACAATGAGCAAAACAAAAGATTCAGTTAGGAGTAAGTTGGATGCTTTCCCAAACTTTCTCATAATTATTTGTTCTTTCTTCATATTGAAACTATAAATGGGCATTGATGAAAAGCAGTATTGAATTCTCAGACAATTCCAATACTTCCTATTCTATAGGTGGATCAGATAATATTTTTTAAATGGCCTTTCTGGCAGGATTTCAACTGTGTACATCGAGACAGTGGAATGCTGATCTCAAAAAGCTCTTGTATTAAAATTGTAATACATGGAGCTGATGGCTATTTCTCTAAAAAGCAACTGACACACCAGCACTGTTTTTTTCCAAGTGCTACTAAGGAGAGAAGAGTAGATCACATAAATTCATTTGCCAGTTTTAGCCCCTCAGGTTCTGAAACATCATCCTTACCTTTGAAATCATTGGTGCTGTAGCTGTCCCGGACACTGACTGACACATAGATGGGCAATGGGTTCTGGCCATCACACAGTGCTTCTTGCTGGTCCGAAAGTTTGTGGGGATCTTTCTGGTTTTAAAGAAAAACAGTTATGAGAGAAGAGGTGGCAATGACACATGGTGTATTGGGTGGCTGCAGTGCTGGAGGACCTGGGTGGCTTTGGCCCAGTATGCAGGTCAGTCCGTGGCAGCTCCATTGCACAGAGCACTGCAGGCACCCACCCACTGGTGACAGACCAGTTTCCCAGGATCCAACCTGACTTTATATATGGGTTCACAAAAAGATAAGGAGAGGGAGAACTACTTTTGCATATGTGTCAGTATGTACCAGAAAGTACTGCCCTGACAAGCAGGAGAAGAGGCAATAGCATTATATATAAAATATATACTATATACATATTAAAAATGAAGAAATAAGAAAACCCAAATTAATGGCTGAACAACTGCAGCATTTCTGCCCCCACTTGAGAACACTTCTGTTCAATCCTCAACCACTTGTCGCTTCCCACTTCCCAAGTGCCAAAGCACATATCCTTGAACTATGGCCCAGCAGGAGAGAAGAGGGAGTGGACTGCTCTACTGTAGGGGTAGAAACCACTTCAAATAATAGAAAAGTAAATTTGTTATTGATTTAAAAATTATTATTACTTAAACTAGCTACTGTCTGAGCAGTCCTCTTCAGCAAAAGTAAAATAAGCACTTGCCTCCAGTGTACCTGCAGATTGAGTTACCTGCCAGTGGATGCAAACTACCAAACGCTCCAGCTGTTTCATGCTTGCTTTGCATAGTTTGCATGCTGTCAAGATTCCTCTGCTTTGCATCTTGAATTCTTTTTACATGAGTAATCTGCATCTTAGGCAGACTGCCTGAGATTGCCGACACTTCTATTTAAGTACCAGCCCTAGTTCAAATGGCTGCATCCACAATCTAATTTATTAACATACAGGATGTGTTTCTCCCCAGGCAGACTATTAAAGGAAATAAATGTTTGTTGACATGGAGAACTCCACTCTGTTTTGTGGTACATTGTCTGAAATGATGGGCTAGTTGTCTCTCCATTCACTAGGAGAAAAATAAATCGTTCTCTAAGAAAAGGAATATACATCATACCCCATCATTTAGTAAGTACTCAATCATGAGCCCCCAAAGATCTATAAATGATGTCCTGTATCCCTCTTCCTTCCGCTGACAAAGCTGCTTGTTGTAGTACTTCATGCGATCCATAGAGAAACAGCCCATCTTGCATTTGGTTGCTTGTTTCTGGGCTTCACCAATATGTGAGTCTAGGTCCTTCTGTGACCAGTAGGCATCTCTGTATAAGTTGGCCATGGTCCTGGAGAAAGATAATGCAGACAGCAAAAGTCAAAAGGTGCAAAAGAGAGCAAAAAGAGCAAAAAATACTTGAAATTTTATGCCTCTGGGAACAATAGTTTACATTTAGGGATTCAGTTCTGCTCATACATGCTCTGGTTTTGCTGCTCCATCCAGCAGAATGAACACCTTGGACCTTCTATGACTGTTTTGAAGATGGCCCTGAAGGAGAAGGTATTTTTCTTTTTTTGTTCTTGAGTTTTTTTTTTTTTTAAACAGAACTGGTAGCAGCTTGAGGGATAAAATTGCCAGGTATGAACATAGGTACATTTCTGAAGCACAAATTAGGCAGAAAATTGTAATGAACTTGCTTTGCTTGTTTTCTAGAATAATAATCAATTCACACCAGTTGCTGGTTCTTGGCTTTGCATCACTTAATGTTCATCTTACGGTATCACTATGCTTTATTTTAATGTCATCCTCTATTTTACCAACCTTCCCTATGTGGTACCATCAGATATTGGGCAGTTGTAGGTCCTGTGAGCAGGTAATAATGTTCCCCAGGGATCTCAGTCCTTTCCCAACTGTCAGGATGCAGGGATGAGTGTGCAGTGTCCTGCTGTTTTCTCTGCATGACCAGTTAGAACGCAGAGCCAGTCTCAGAAATTACTGGGAACAACAGCTGGGACAGTGGGGAGAGGAGGTAGCGTGATGCTGTGGGCATCCACAGTTACATCCACAGTAACTGCTTAGAAACCATGTTGACAAGTGCAATTGTCATACAAATTTAACTGCTGCACGTGTGGAGTTGGAAAGCACAGTAAAGAATTGCTAATAAAAAAAGTAGAGCATTGGATCAAGTTAATATTTGGTGGCCTGTTACTGAAAAACAGCTTGTTTTTATGGTATTTGAAGAAAATTTCCTGCTTTCATAAGCTCCTCTCTGCAGCAGCCTCACCCTCAAAAGGCCTGGTCAAGCCTCCTGCACGAGCTGGCTTACCATGTGGTGCCAGACAGCCCGCTGATGTATGTTACACAGTCCAGAAGATTTAATTTCTTCAGTCCCATGAGGCTGCCGTACAGTCCTGTCATGGACTTCAGTCCTCCACCTGTCGTGATGATAGCCACAACAGGGACCTGTTGAGAAGAGAATGATGAGACATTCACACCAACAGCATTCAATGTCACAACCCAGACTGCAATGGAGTCTGGCCACCACACCCAGCCCAGGTTCTGAGCTCAGAGACTGGGTCCCTTTTGAAAGGAAAGGCTCCAAAACCAAGCAATGACTGCTACAGCTTGCTTCCCGTTGACTAAACATGGGTTCAGATATTAACCTAAATCTGGGTTCTTGCCCATCTCTAGGGCAAACAGGGGCACAGATGAGCATGCAGAAACTCTCCGGTTGAGGCAACAATGTATTTTCTCTGCATCTCCCACTCTTTTGCCACCTTTTTCTTATTTCACACATACTTCTACTGAATGAAAATCCAGGGGTCAACCTCATGAAGAAATGCACTCAGTTCGTAGTGTTCTTAAGCTCATCAATGTTGCTATCCTTCAGTATTGTGAAGTCACTTTAAAATAAATTATATTTGTTTTAAGGAATTTGAAAACTACAAGAAAGGGGAGATACAATAAGAAGCACTCAGAGATGTTTATTGTAAACACTCACAAAACGATGAGATCTGAACAAGGGAAGAAATCTTTGCTATGTAATGCATTGAATATGCACAAAGTATTTCCTAACCAAGCCAGTTATAATATAGGATGACAGGGCTGAACACATCAAATCTAGCAAATTCCAGCTTGGCAGTCATGAAGGATGAAATTACTGCAACTGGTGTTTCTTGCAATAACAAACCTTGGCAGCAGAAGCAAATGTACTTAAGACACATGGACAAGCTGGTACCTGTGCAACAGATACACGGGGCCCATTTTCCTGACCACGCATCTAGAAGAGCACACAAAGGCATTAGAAATTCCAGATCTACCTCCACCACACACGTACTTCAAAATCCTGTAGATCGTGTTGTAGGTGAAAAACATTTTTCAAGGCGCTTGCTACGTATCTCTTTCTTTTTCCCAGGAAAGCCAGCTCCTCTGTACATAAGTCAAACCCAAAGCGCATGTCCAGGTCTTGGTGGCACGAACAATTACTAAGATAAAAATAGGCACATATTTTACATATTAACACACCCATATCAATCTTATGACTTAAATTAAAGATAATCTACAGCACCCTTCCCTTCAAACAGGGTGATGCAATGTGACCAGAGAAAGAGAAAATACTCTATTTTTAAAAGTAAGAAAACTTATTTAAATTAGTAGGCTTAACCAGTGGCATTATGACCCTGGTGTCTGGTGGTAAGATGCAAGAGGGTGGATTAAAGCTGAGTCAAGAGAACTTCAGAGTGGGTACTAGGAAAAAGTGCTTCACTGGGAGGATGGTCAAACACTGGAACAAGCTCCCCAGGGAAGTGGTCATGGCCCCAAGCCCATTGTTGTTTGAAAAGGGTTTGGATGACTCTCAGATATCTGGTTTCACTTTTGCATTGCCCTATGTGGAGACAGGACTTAGACCTGATGATCCTCATGGGTCCCTTCCAACTCAGGATATTTTATGTTTCTATTACTAATTGATGAGGAAACAATGTATTTACAAATGAAAAAAAACATTTAAATGAATATTTTAAAAAGCATATAATTACAGGATTAGAAAACATTTGCAAATGGCCAAAAGAGAGTGTATTTATTCCAATATAATGTTTTTGTTTTTCTCTTTCTAAATGTTGGCCTTTCCAGAGTG
The DNA here is from genome assembly GCA_033124195.1 of Coracias cyanogaster. Classification (NCBI taxonomy): domain Eukaryota; kingdom Metazoa; phylum Chordata; class Aves; order Coraciiformes; family Coraciidae; genus Coracias; species Coracias cyanogaster. Next base: position 76,440 of record JAVSBS010007851.1, on the reverse strand, counting down.
AAGGGTGAGTCTCATTTTGAGCACCTTGCATGGGAGCGCATCCCTCTCTAGTGGTGAGCATCGCTAGGAAGATAACTCATCCACCAGCCTGACAGCTATGCTGGAAGGATGACCTTGGTGACATCCAACCCCTAGATGAATGGATAAGTCACTGAGTGTAGTAGGGCAGGATTTCACCCCCACTGCTCTGATCTGTCTGCACTTGCACAAGCTGTCTCATGGGCCAACCCTGACAGTTGTATTTCATGTCAAGTATTGTAAAGAATAATATTCCTCAGAGGAAGGGTTCATTTGCATCAGTTTTGAAATTTAATAAGTCATGCCTTAAAACTTCACTCTTGTAGCTTATTTCCATGGGCATTTGTGCTCTTCCACTCACTAACCTCCCTCTTGTGTCTTCCTGTCTTGGGTCTACAAAATGTCAAAGGGCAAGAGATTGGGCATAGTGTCTTCTGGCCAGAGCTACCTGTGAACTCCTTGGCTGGCCACCTAGCCCTGGCCAAGCATTGTGAAATGGCAGGGTTTTTTTTTTTCTTTCAGTAATAGAACGTCTCTCTTCTACTGAGTCCATAGTTTCAATAAAACTACTGATGAAATTTATTTATGAGATCTCTCCACCATCAGATTTGTATGAGATCTGCCAAATTATTACAACTGTATTTGTAAACGAAGACATATAAGGGCAGATGAGTTAAATGGAGATGCAAAAGCCAGTTTCCATTATAAATAGATCATCATACAAACAAACTGCTTTTAAAGTTCTCTGAAAGTGAAATAAATAAGCAGAAAATAGTTTTCCTGTCCTGGAAAACCAGTGTTATTCCACTGGTTGTCATTCCTTACTTGCCTTTCTGAAATGAATGACAGAAAAACTGTTTGAATTCAAAATTAAGTTATTTTTCCCTTTATTTCCTAGTCAGGCAGACACAAAAAAAGAGATCAGTTTGCCCAGTTCTGTGTGTTACATATTGCTATGGATAATATGAAACATCTTCATGTTTATTGGTGATTATTAATGAGCATGTCCATAGATGTCAAATCACTAGCTACATTGTCTACCTTAGTTTCTACACAATATAGAGTATAACTGGATGTAACAGAATACAAGGTGTATTGCTGCTGAATATTGACAGTTAAGAAAAAATATATGTTCATCATGTCTGATTAAGTTTAACATTTACCCTTGTCTCTTCTGGTTTTTCAGTCAGGTTTGCTCTTTTTTTGAATTTCAGAGACTGTCAATGATCAAAAATAATATTCTGTGGTCAGAAAGGAAGGGATAATGCTAAAATAAATACACGTTTATCAACATTTATTGATTAAAACCAAATCATCCTAAGGATAATGATGCATAATACACTGTGCATGTATTTTATGCTTTAATAAAAGCACATTCTAGTTTTCAGGCCAAGACGGCCTGCTTGTGTTGTGGCTAAAAAAATATCAAAACCAATAACCCAAGTCTTTAGGAATAGAAGATCTCTTACCAGCTTTGTGCTCTCACATTCAAGTCAAATCTTTTCTCCTGGAAAACAAGAATTTGTACTGTAATTTTTAAATTTTCATTATAAAGTTTCTTTCTTCCCTTGCTGTCCTAGGGTTAGAGCTTGATTTAGACCCCAGCAAGGTCTAGTAATGTCTTAGATGTCAGCATATATTTCCAAAAGCATTCATTTATCCGTAGCGAAACATCCCTACCCACAGATCCCAAATCATGCTTCCAGGCTGCAGAAACCATAACAATCTCAGTATAGGAGGTTCCTGAGACTCATGTGGTAGGTCCCATTTCCTGTGTAATTCACAAGCTTTCTGTAGCATCCTGAAATACCCTTTTCTGGATGTTTCCCGTTCTTTATGCTCTAATACAGAGCAGATCTTAGACATTCTGGCCACCATCTCAAAGTGAAGAGAATGCAAGTTTACATTTGCGTCTGTCAAGACTTCACCCTGTCCTAAAATAGTTATTGCAACCTTCATATTAACCAATGAAAAGTCCTCTGTTCTGAGAGGACGTTTTAATGACCCTGAAATCTGATATTCTCCTATTTCTTTATGACAGAACAGCTAGTACTTTGACAAGATTGTCCCTAATAATCTGGACATCTGTAGATGTTTCCTAGCAGAAACACATTTTTTGATAGAAAGGATCTTCTTTTCCCTATTCATTTCATTCAAAATTTTACAGCACATGCATCTATTAAAAACAACATTCTCATTACATTGTTTAAAATCCATACACTATATCAAATATTTTCAATATATTTTAATATATTGTCCTTTGAAGCACATGGTTTACTAAGGGCAGGATTACTATTTTTGCCTAGCTTGTGTCCAAGGAGCAATTTTCAGTTTGGACTCTAAACAAAACAGTCAGTGAATCTTTGGGTAAACAGAGAGATATGTACTGAAGGAAACATCATATTTTCTGACATCTTTGTGGGTCGCTGTATCCACTGCTGGCACGTAATGGAGGTTAACAGATGGACAATCTGCTTCTGTGGAGAAAATAGCTGGAAAAGCAGAGCTCCTGTTTGTTCTATAGAACACTCCTGGCGCTTTTAGCAGCCACCTGGGGCAATATTACGGGGAATGGTTTCTACTTGAGTGACCTTCTATTCCTAACAGCCGAAAGTGATGCTCACCTCTGCAATGGTCGTTGTCTTTCCCATGGGCAGAGAATTCAGCATCACAACTGGGGAGCCCGTCTCTGTACTGTACTTACAGGTCCACTGGGAAAACAACATGCTTTAGGACAAAACAAGTAATGAGGTTACCCTTTTCCCCACCTCTCTCACTTTCTAGAGAGGCACTGATGGTCAGTTCATCATTAAGGCCACTTCCAACATACAGGGTGGTAACGCCTCTTCTTTGGCAACATGACGTCCAGTGTAGGCTCCGCGTACTTGATATAGTGGAACTTAGTAGGACCTGATGGGCTGACAACTCCATCGGGGCCCAGCGTAATATCCTGTGTCCCCTCAAAGGAGCCCTTCACAGTGAGGGAAAGCTCTTTCTCTAAAAAAGTAAAACCAAGGTGGTGAGAAATGTCACTATGGTTTAACCAGAAAACTGTGGTGGCTTGATTAAAAGTGGGGTGCAGACAGCAGCACTGTAGAGTTTGGCCACAGCTTGGTCTAGCAGAAAGCGCTTTGAAGTGATCACTAGCAGCAAAGGGAAAGGAGCAAATTTGATGCTATTTTCATAGAAAGGGGACTTTGTTGTTCTCTTTGTTATGTAGAACTGGGATTTCAACTTTAATTCAGGTCTAAGAGAGTATGAGAGGCAGTCATTGATGTCTATAACAAGCTAATGTGTTTACCTAGTGTTAACTTCACTGAATACTGCAAACACAGATTATTCCACTAACACATTGTCTGAAAGGGGCATCCTCTCATCAGTAAGCATGCAATTGCTGGTAAATAGTTAACAAAACAATAACCTTACTTGATTTTTGCTGCATCTTCTCTGCCACTTCAACTTCCAAGCAACAAAGTTCACGACACTGTAGGAGACAGAGAACAGGAATCTGTGAGAAAGGTCTTCAAATCCCAATCTTCTTACAGGGAACTGTGAATCACTCATCTTTTGGACATGTCTAGTTATGTGAAGCGCCTAATTCCCTGGCATTTTGCCCAGTAGTCAATGACTGAGAAAAAGGAAAAGCTCTGGAGGCGGGTGTAGAGCATCCTCCAGTGACAACGACATACAATTGGGCACAGTAAGAGGAAGATACAAAGGAAGAATAAGATATTACTATAGATTTTAAAGGAAAAACTAGGAAAAGCATAAATGAAAGGTACATTGCTGAGAGGTCAAGAATTAGTAGTAGAAAAAGGTTTTTGAAGAAGCATTGCTATTAACATTTTGGGTTGGGTTTTTTTATGGCACTCCTTCTTTGACATAATGTAATTACAATAGGTCAACACTTAGTGCTGAACTTACCCACTAAGCCTGGCTCATCTCCTAGGGAAGGAGAGGGCTAGGTAAGTTATCAGCAAATGGCTTCACAGTCTTTTGATCAATGTACTTTGGTAGAGAGCTGTAGATTTTTTGAAGGAGTACTAGTATCAGAGGAAAGCTCTGTGTGTGCGTTTGTGTGGTGTGTCAAAATATAGGACAAATGGGAAATAATGGGATATCATCAATGAACAGGCCAATAAAATATCCCGTTCTCAAAGTATCTAAATGGGAAAGAGGGAAGAAAGAACTGTCCTACTGGTTTCTCTAACCCTCACCCTCCCTTCCCCATTATATTAAGGAAACACTTATAGAAAATATTGGGAAAAAAGACACATACCACCAGGACTCCATTGGTAGCAATGGCTTCATAAGGACCAGAACTAGGAAAGAAATTTTAAAACATGGATTTTTTAGATTGAAAAAATGCCCGCTCATCCTTGCCCGGGGTATTGCGCTTTCTCCCCATTTAGAATAATGACAGCCAGAGGGACACCAGCAGGTAGGTAACAAGCTCCTTTCCATGCTTGCTTGGACTGAGAACTGCTCTGAGGGGACTTGCCTCTGTACCAAAGCTGAGTGATGTGTGTCATGGCTACTTTTTTGCAGTGCAATGTCATGATCATTTAAAATGGAATCTGTGGGTAGGCAGTCGAATTCTTCTCCTCAGTATAAAATGTAAAGTACATGTCTTTCAGCACTTACATGCCAATATGCCAGCATGTCCCTGTGGGGAAGCCCAGTGCAGTGTATTTGCTGGTATGCAAATACTATCAAAAGGGCACAGGGTAGTGGGTACCAGTTACATAGATTTAAAAAAACCCACCCCTTTCCAGACCATTCAGGTGAAGTCAGGAGATGTTGTAGAGTGACTTTAATTCTAGTCTTTGCTCCCTACTGAAGTCTGACCTTGGGCTGGTCACTTTATTTCTGCTGTGCCTTCTTTACCTTGTGTCAACAGAGACAAAAATGCTGATTCATATGGATGGCAGGCTGACCATGCTGGATGAAAAGCCTTACACTAGAGCTTCCAACACATTGTCATTGTGTTCAGCAGAAAGAAGACAGAATTACAAGGACCAAAATAGTGCTACAAGGGAAAATTGAAGTAGTCAGAGATGCACTGGAAACGTAACCAGGATGGTTCAATGCTAGGAGACTGTCCATCACGTAAGCTGAAGAGGCATGGAAAGATTGATACTCATGCAAGTACACACACTCAAAAAGTCTTCTGAAATGTTCCCAGTTAGACAGATTTGACATTGTGGATAGAAGAGACAATGCTGGAAAGTGCATCTTTGAAAGAAACTGAACTCCAGAACAAGCTGACTGGAGGGATCAGCCGTGTGTCTGAGACTGCAGTAATGATGCAGAAGTCTGGCACTTTTTAACACAAGTCCCACAAGGCATGACTTCCAATGCTATTTATTTGTTTTAGCATTCCATTATATCTGTATTTTTAAAATAACCTCTATATCACTTACGCAGCCTCCAGTTTGAATTCAACCTCTAGCTCCTCCTTGGCCTGAAAGAAAGAACAAGAAATTAATATAGTGCTATAATGCTTTCTTCCTTGTCTAAGCCCAGGTCCCTTGTTTGGAATATTGAAGTAATTGGCTGAAATGCACAGTCTGGGATAAATATTTCAGACTGGGAGGTCTGAAGCAACACTTCAAACCAGATAGTTTAACAATTCCTTCCTCAGCTTCTTCCTTCTTCAAGGTATCATCAAAACAACTTTTACACTCATCTCTTAGTGTGAAGCTGCTGCAGAAAGACAATTTGCAGCTTGCTTTGTCTTCTGAATCCTACCTTTTCCTCCTAGTTATTCCTAGCACTGTCCTATCATGAATTAGTGTCCTTGCTATTAGCTTGGAAATTAAAGATACTTTCCACCCACGACTTTTAACGACTGGTATTATTGAGTGACTCAGAGTTACAGTTACGCAACCCCCTCTAAGGGAGTGTTGATATGTACGAGCTAGCTGTGAGCGACCTAGCTTGTGTACCAGAATCAATCTGCCCATGGCAGCAAGAAGTTGCATGCAAGATATTTCATTGATGTCATCCATAGATCTCAAATGGAATCAAAACTCACTTTCTCGATTTATAGATGAGAAACTGAGAAACAGGTATATCAGCCATTCAGAGCTCCAAAACCATGCTAATTCTGATATGAGTCAGCAGGCTCAGCCCTAGCTGAGGTATCGCTGCAGAGGACAGTGATGGTATACACACAGGGTCAACTTCAGCTTTGCCTTTGGGGTGAAAGTAGATACAATCAAAGGAGCAGGGGGTAGTGTCCGTGAGTTAAATAGGAAAAGAATTTACAGATTATTCACTCTGCAACAAGTGTGCAGCCTTGGTGTTGCTCAGAGATAGCTCACAGTCAGATCCCTTCCCTACCTACCCACCACACTGTTTCAGTCATATGCTTTTTAATAATTTATTAAAATACTGAGAGGAAAGGCTCAGGCTCTCAAATCCAATTTTCTACCCCTTTTTTTGTGTTTATGTTCTGAATGGCAATTCATAAACCCATTATTGGGATAAGTCATCCATGGCGGATTCAGAAAGCTCACTCCAAGATTTTGAAAGTGTTGTATAACTCTCCAGTGGTTTCTTAGTTGCTTTATTTTTTGCTCTCACCTGTGGGCTGGGCTTAAAATACAGGAGCACTGTTCTTTCAATCGGAAGTTTAGCAGTATCAAAGAGTGCACAAAGGAGATGGTCGTCTGGAGTAGCAAAATCCTGGTCATACACTGTCAGTTCCAGCACATTCTGAAAAAGGAGGGGTTTATAGTTTCTACAGTCTGGATATTATTAGCTCTAGTGAAGAAGGAGTGTTGGGAATGTGCTTAAGAAGAAAAGTAGATAAGTTGTCATCCCCCCTTTGGAAAAACATACCATAAATCATTCTTCCCTGGTTCAGTGTAATTGCTGTAAGATGAATGATACATTGGCTGTACCTACATGACAGCTTAGTTAACTCCTGAGTTCTTTATCCAACTTGCATTGATTCATATGAGTCTCTAGCTTCCCTAAAATTTCAATACTGAGCTCAGTTTCTGGCCCTCCTAACTAGCACCATTGATCAGGCACAGGAACTCAGTCATCCCTGTCGTTAAACAGCTTGAACATCTCTTAAACAGTTCCTGGACACAGTTCAGGAGATACACAGGACCTACCATAAACAAAATCTTCAGGATGCTTCAAGCAGACAACTTCAACTCCTTACCTTGACCCGACTCTGGATTCTGAAGTAGAAGGTTTCATTCCACACTGGATTGTTGGAGTTTCTTACAGTTTTAGTGCGGGACTTCTCACATGTCGCAGTCGGCAGCCACAACGACACGTAGCAATCAGCCTCACTAACTGGGCAGGCAAAGAAGCAAAACAATTGTTAATGTGGCAAAGTCCGTGGTGCTGCATGACACTGGGAAGGTTAATGCGTGGTACCAATAGCAAGTAGGAGTTATTTAAAGGCAGAAATGCCTGACATAATGTCACTCTTTTCAAGATATCCTAGAGGAAAAAAGTGCAGCCCATAAGATGACCTAGAAGAGGAGGCCATTCTTCCCTGCATGACTTACAGACAACAGCAATTTTGTGTATAAAAGAGGGTGAGAATTTCCTCTCCTAGTCAGCCACTTTCTTCAGTTTCTCAGCCACCAAGCTTTCATGTGCTCATGTGTGCATGTGGACACACTAACCCTCAGCTGCTGTCTAATGAGAGGGACCTGGGAGCCTCCTCCACCTTTTGAGAGCAATGGCAAAAGGTCTCTATCTCTGCCTCGCCTTCAGTGATTTTCTTGGTGAGGGTTTGTGAAAGCAGCTGTAGGACTACTCCTGTTGTAGGAGATCCAGAGGCTTCCTCCAGAAGGAGCTCATTGAATTAGATATTGGATCTTAACTAATTGCCACCTCTTGGAAGAGAGGGACCATTCCGTTTCTCAAAGGCCCTAAATTATCGTATATCTCATATGACTATAGCCAAAATTGCAATGCACTGTGTGCCAGAGAAATGTTACACAAATAATTCAGCACCTTGAAGATCTCTTTTACACAGTTCAACACCTCATTGCTCTCTACAGCTCCCTGAGGAGGGGAGGTGATGAGGAAGGTGCTGATCTCTTCTCCCTGGTATCCACTGATAGGACACATAGAAACAGTTCAAAGCTGCACTTCGGGAGGTTCAGACTGGACACTAGGAAACATTTCTTTACTGAGTGGCTGCCCTCTTCTGTCTTAAGACGCCACTTTTAACAACCTACTACTTGTCAAATTCCAGCATTCAGTCCACACGTTTCCAAGAAGCATGTCTGTCTTGGACCAGATATTTTGGGAAAGCATCATCTAGAAGAGTTTAGCTTTTTTGCAAGGATGAGACAGAAGAAAAAAAAACATTAGCCTTTTTCACATTAAAAAAATAAATTCTTAATTATTTAACTGCCAGTTAATAGCCCATCTACACCTTACTCCAGAGGAGAAGAAAGAAGCTAATTCTCGAGTAAGCTGCACCTGATCTACTGTCCCTCATTCAGGCAATGCTAGAGTGAGGATGTCCCAAACTAGAGTTTGCATTGAGAATACTGTGTTTAATAACCCTTGCTAGACTTACACTCCACAAAGCATTACTTTTTGAACAGATGCATTTTAAGATCCATACATTCTCATGACACTGAGTTCCACAGTTTACTTATATCTTCCTTTCAATAATTTTAAACTTCTTATTTGATAATTTTATTGGATACTCCTTTATT
>JAVSBS010007851.1:34992-45518 GCA_033124195.1 Coracias cyanogaster | reverse complement strand
TCTCTGCATCTTCAAAGATATAGCACTCCTTTAGATTTTTCTTTTCTTCTTCACTCAGGTGGATTTTGGGAAATGGGATTCCCTGCTTTAGGAAGTACTTGGAGGCTTCTTCCAAAGGCTGCATTCAGACAGAAAAAAGAAAAGGTCAGAAATCTTGCCATCCTCCCAACTTTTCCTAATGCACAATGCATCTGTTACTGGCCCTTCACAAAGATCTGGGAGAAGCATTCACTGTCAATATTCCTTCCAGCCATTGTCTCTATTGTGAGGTATTAAGTACTAGTTATTAACAAAACAACAGTTCAATATCCAGCCTCCAGCTTGCACTCCTGATTTTTATCTCACCTCCTCCTCATCATCAGCCTTTATCTGCAAGATAAATAAGAAGTTCATGGCCTTGGGCAAGGGTGGCCTTGCTGCTTAGGACACAGAAACATGCCTCTTGTTGGAGAACATCCTGCAATGAGCAGAACAGATGGGAAGCTAAAATGGTAACAGTTTTTAAATGTGGATTCAGAAAGATACAAATATTTTGTTGACATGGCACAAAATACTTAAAAGCCTATAACTGTCTTAGATGCCTTAAGATGGTTGTGAGAAGTGATGTAGGCATCTCGGAGCAAACATCACTTTGACTGAAATGTTAATTTAATCTTACAGGTGTGCAAGTCATTTTTGAAAAGAGAAATTTTGTTCCTGAATCTGGTTGGCAGGTATGAAAATTTCTGTCTTCAAGAACTCCTGTCTTATCCATATCTAGTAACAGGAATTACAGACCAGGTTATTAGCTAGTATATGAAACAGCAGATAGAGTCAAAGGACAATTCTTCTCCATAATTTAGAACAAAACAAAAAAAAATTCAGTTACTGTTCTAAAGACAACTGGACAAATTCCTTCTAGTTCAACTTCATGAGAATATCTTTGGATGGGTATTACAAGATAAATAAGTTCATCAGTGGTGGTACTTGTTCCAGAGAAACACTCCCTATGAACTGTAGCCTCGATAGCCATATCAAGATCTCAAGACCACATAGGTCTAGGACATAACATTTACCTATCAGAGGGTTAATTAAAATAAAAGATTTAGAAAACAGGTACTATTTCTGTTCTCCTTAGGGCATTTGCCGTGGTGTACCAGCATCATTGAAGGACCTAGGCATCTACAAAATGGGAGCTGTACACCAAGAATCCTTTTCTCCCAGGGACAGTTTATTCTACGTACATTATTCTAACTATTTAGGAGTTAAAGAGGACTAAAAGGGCTAAAAAGCAGCAGTCATTATCAATGAAAATAGAGTCATCGCACCGAGGTCTGTGATCCAGAAGAATAGTTTAAGTGTAGGACAACATCCACTTTCCTCTCTGGCCTCATGAGCGGTGGGTAGCTGATGTCTATGTATCCTGCCGTGTCTGCCAGGCACATGAACTCTGCTGTTTCTGTCAGCTGGTTGGGGAAATTCTCTAGTACAGTATCTAAAAGGAAATAATTGTTATGATGAATGATTCACTGAAGAAGTGGCATATCTGAGGTTTGGCTCATAAGGGAGGAAAAAATGCCTCTTGTCTCCCCATTACTTTTGCTTTCCAAGACCTTGCCATGCTAGGGAAGCTCAGCCTTGACACAGAAAAGACCTCTCCCAGGTAGAAAGACAGAGCTCCTTCACTTCTCATGCTGCTCTTCCTTCCCTGATGATTAGTAGTTGCCCTTCCCTGGAATCAAGGGACTTCTTGGAGCTGATTTGGCTGGATGTAATTTAATTAGTTTTCTTGAAATTTTTGTTTCCAAAGTGAAGAATAAAGCCTATTCATCCTCTGCCTTCTCTTCACTCATGAAAACGCCAACCATTTAAGCAGATAAAAATTGATATTCAGAGATGCTTACCTTTCCATATACAGAAGCTTTTGCTCTGAAGGTATTCATTGTGTATCTGGAACCCCTTCAGGAAGTTGTAGAACTTGGAAACCATCACACGCTCAGTCAGGATATGCCGAATGCTGCCCATGATGCCACATTCAGGGGTGACTAAGTAAGTATCCAACTCATGGCTCCTGGCTAGTGTGGAAGGCTCATCTCCTTCTGAAGGGTAGAGGAGATGAACAAGTTCTTGTTTCACTACAGTTCTTTGCAATACTCTTTTTGATTTATCAAAAGAGATCTAATATTAGCTAGAGAAAAGAAGATCCTAATAAAACATGGCAATATACAATCAAATCAGTATCAAAGTAGTAACAAGAAGAAAATCAATCTTCAGTAAACCATATTCCATGAAAAACAAAGTCAGAGTGGCAGCAAACTTCCTAAAGCTGGAAAAAAATTATATCTACAGCATGATAGAAGTCATAGGTGGATTCCCTGTGTGAAGACCAGGGTAGTTTGAGAATCTGGACCAATTTACTTCAAAATTAGTCCAAACCAGCCTTTAAAAACACAAGTGCTGTTGGGAGACTTAGACACCCAGAAAAGAGCAGAGAAAAAGGGCTGTGCTAAAGGCATCTCATGAAATTGGGAAAAGGGGCTTTCTATCACAAGCATTTATAGACCTCAGGGTTCTGTAACACTTCCATGGAGAAAGTGATGAAAAACACATAAAGCAAATTTGCTAACCATATTTGAACACAGGAAGGACAACCAACACCTCTAAGGAGAACACAGGTTTACAAGATCAAAGCAAATGGAAATGGAGTTCCGCGTAACTGATACATCCAAGTCATCAACAACAACATATGAAAAGTATTATCTGCCAAGGCAGACACAGAATACAGCACTGAGATTCTTGTTATAACATGTAGGTTCACTGAAAGGCCCCCAGCAATGATGTTAAAAAAAACTTCAGTAGCTTTATATTTGGTGGCAAATAATCTGTTGCATAAATTCAGTTGAAGGGAAACAACTGGAAATAATGTTGCTATGAAGTCAGAGACGAAACCTAATTAGATATCATTGGCAACATGACACCTCAGTGGAAAAAAAAAAAGATAAAAAGAGCATTGCAGTATTGGCCTCAGTTTTAAGATGTAAAAAGTTCCCACAAAGATTTTGTGCTATATACGTCTGAACGTAACATTCATTTAAGGATTCATAAGACAGCAGGTAAAGTAGAAACAGAAACGTAACCAACCAACATCAACAGTCCTGTGTTGGGTGCACCTCAGTGAGCACCTTTCTGTAGGATCCGATGAATGCCAGGCATCCAAGAGGTTGTACGAAAAGACATTGCTCCACAGGCCTGTGCAATGGTAGAGAGCAGAGAAACTGATTTGGAAACATTTTAGTGGAAAATATCCCTTTAAAAAAATAACCCTTCAGCTTTCCAAGGAGTATCAGAAAGCCTCAGGGTTTCTAAACTCTCATCAAAAACTGCATGAAGTTCTTTTGAAGCAACTCGTGTCCTGTCCTCCAAGAGGAACCTAAAAATTTTTAAATATTGTGCCAGGCCTTTAGCTGCTGCAATTCATTGTCACATAAAGCTATTACTGATACACTGCAAACCAACGTTTTCTGTCCTATAAACAACAGTCAGAGAGTAAACTCATGCCATTTCCCATAAAATAAGGGTTTGGTCTACAAAGTAGATCATACACAAACATATACTCAGTTAAAGGTTTGGAGGTTGCTCTCAATAGCCAAGATTCAAGTGGTTAGAGCACAGTTTGGGATAGACTGCAGAGTAGTACTCTAAATCAAGACATCTTCATTCTCCTTTGTAGGATTTTTCTTCCCACAATTTCTTTTGAGCAGGACTCCTCTCCCTCTCCTTGTTATTCTCAGCCCCATGCTCCTTCTTCCACTTCCAGCCTCTCACATAAAATCCAAAAATGTGTCCCCAGTGCAGAAATCTCCAAAAGCCTCTTGGATCATGAAAATATCATAGAATATATAGAATCATATAGAATATATAGAAAATATATAGAATCATAGAATCACTATGATTGGAAAGGACCTTTAAGATCATTGAGTCCAACCATTATCTGTCTCTACCAGGCCACTTCTACACCATGTGCTTGATCACCCTATCTAGATGGCTTTTAAATACATCCAAGAATGGTAATTCAACCATTTCCCTGGGCAGCCTGTTCCAGTCCTCGATAACCCTTTCAGTGTAGAAGTTTTTCCTAATGTCTAACCTAAACCTCCCCTGGCATAATTTAGCGCCATTTACTCTTGTCCTGTCAGTTCCAGCTGTGAGAAGAGACCAACACCTGCCTTCCTTACAGCCTCCTTTTAGGTAGTAGTAGAGAGAATATTTCTTCCTCCACATTTCTGCCACAGGCTCTGAGTTAGCTCCACCAGAGAAGACAGTGCTGAGATTTGCCCTGAAAACCTCTACCAGTGAAAGCTTTGCAAAAGCTATACATTGCAAAGGATGCAATAGTTTGAATTGCACAATACAGTAATTATGCATTCCATAACTTTGTAACAGAAATATAATTATCTTTTAGATCTGCCTTGTTTGTGGACTGGGACAAGAAGCCAATGGCCTTCTGCTTCACAGAAAGTCCCCATAAGAATAGGACTCACTTGAGAAACATTGTAAGTAACTGACTAAGAAATCAGATAGGGGCTCTCTCGTTCTACACCTAGCTGGCAACCAGAGTTAATTTGCAGATAATTACCGTCAAGTTTCCTTCATCACAACTTCATCTTCTTGCAGCTTGAGAAGCTTCTGTCCAGGCCTGCTATAAGAAAACAGCTCCTCTCCTTTCTCCTGTCTTCACTCAGAGAATTCTCACTCCATAACTCTTCCAGCCCCTCAAGACCCATGAGCTACACACTGCTCATGCATTTTAGTATCTTCCAAACACTGTTGTCCCCTCAGAACTTGGTAGTAATTAAATAGCAATGCTTTCTGAACCTCTTGCACTGAATTTTCATGGTTTCCGTATTTGCTGAAGTAAGAACTATGAGCAGAGATAGTATCTTCTACTAGGCTAACAGAGATGAAAATAGCAGACAAGCTTTCATGTACCCCAGACACTCTTCTGGAAACCTGAGGGTCTTGTATCGCTCATAACCTCACCTGATATTTCCAGCTGTAGACATTGCTTTTATAAAAGGCCTTATCTCTCCCTGCAGATGACAGCTTGCTTTTTTCCTTAAACTATCATGCTGTAACTAAGAGTACATTTTAAATGCTACCCAAGAGGGTATTACATGTTGCATCACTAGATGGCAACATTGCTTTAACTCTCCACTCTACCCTTTCTGAAGATGCACCTATGGCTGTGGGGTCATCTGCCTAATTCAGGTGCTGAGGGTGAAGACACAGAGCTCAGCCCAGACTGGATGTGTTGGGCGTGCTTGCTACCTGACCACCTCAGGTGTGAACACACTACACCACTGTTGTTGCAAAACTGCAATGGAGGCACAATGTTCTCAGAAGAAGGCCTTGTAGTCCCGTCTAGCTCTGCAATCTACCTCCTACCTCTGGCAGTTGGCACAGAGTGCTTAATTGAAGAATACAAGAAAATGGAAATTAGGAAGGCATCTCTTCTCCAGCATCTCGAGGTTCTGTATTTGGTACTTCTAGTGCTGGTGGCTGCATCTGAATTACTGTTTCAGAGCCACTAGTGGGACAACTTTCCATGAACTTGTCCTCCACTTTTGAGACCTATTTATACTGTATTGTTTTCTGAGTCTTCTCTCTCAGCCACCTCTTTTCTTAACTCATGACATCACCAAAAGCTCTAAGCATAGACATTAAAACTCTGAGATCTAGTGTCTGTGAGGCAAAGCACTATAATCTGTTCCTCATGCCCAGATATTTTCTCATGATTGTACCCATTTGACTCTGGGCTCCTCATGCATCATACATCGAGATGCACAACAGACAAGGAATACCACACGGTGATGGTGGTTGTACAGATTTTTCAGTTTGTAAGTAAACCATTTCTTACTGGTATCCTTGGTGTCCTGTTGTGTGTTGTGCTTATTTACATGTAACACCACTGCTGTTCAGGGCTTAAGAGCAGGTGGACTCTTCTGCTGACAACTTCACCCCACAGAACCAGCATGCAAAGGGGTGTGGTAGAGTTCTAGCATTACAGAAAATTAAAACAAGAATTGCATTAAAACTGCAAAGCTGCCTTTCGTGCATTACTGGGAGCTATCCACTTGACTGAAATAAGGATGACAAGCCTCACTGATTTAATCATGCTAGCAAAATTACAAAGGATTTAGAATATCATTAAATTTGCAAAAATATCAGCAACAGTTCAGAAAACTACTCAAAATGGACATTTTAGAGCAAATTCAGTAACCATATTGCTTTTTGTTATTAAATAATGCCATTCAGGGACAAATTTGGTTTTAAGATTCTAGTTTCAAAATACAAGGGTTTTCCTTGTGGAACTCTGCTGCTGCTTGGTTCAAAACAAACCTAAACTCTTTAAGGAGCCCTGAAACCTCAGGGGTGAGACTCACCATTCAAGACAAAAGCAACAATGAATAGTGTTATCTGAAATTTCCTCTAAGTACTTTTTAGCCTGTCTCCAGTGTCTAAGGAATTCAGCCAGAGGTGAGAACAACACATTGTACACTTCAGTCCTGCATGTTGCAGGCCACTGGCTTTCAAAAACAAATTACATTTTTTATGCAATTCAAATTTTCACAACGGAGCACATCACCTTTCATGAAACAGATGCGAGATTCGGGAAGTTTCCTCATCAGGCGACCCATGAAGAACTTGCTGCCAAAATCCTCTGCACGAATGAAGGCACCGTATTTTAAGAACCCAACCTCATAAGGGGTGAACTCCACCCATTCTGCAGAGGCAAAAAATGAACTTTTAAATCTCCATCCTGTCCTTACCTTCCTGAACGAATGTCTCTGAAATAACACAGAAGCAGCTGCAAGGCAACTCCTGCCAGCAGAGTGATCACAGACTGGCTTTTGTCAGTGTAAGGATTGATGATTCAACCAGCTTCAGCTCCTCACTCAGTAACGTTTCCCAAACTTGCTCATAAAGAACTTTCCAATGAGCCTCTCCAGATTGCACCCAAGTGAAGTTTATATCAAAAGGGGTCAGCCTAAGTTACCCCACATGTGGAGCTAAGGCTTGTGAGTACCTTGGCTGGCCTTAAGTACCTCCCCTATATTTCTCCTGCCCCATAGAAAAAGGCTTCCTCCCAGAGCTGAGGCACAAAGTCTAGACATGGAAGAAGTTCAGGGAAAAAAGGAACTGTTTATCAATGCTATGACTTAGCAGCGCAAGGGGTTGCAGGACATTCAGTAACTGATTATGCAGATCATTTGAACACCAACCGAGTCCAGATACAGCTCAATTTTGCCATCACCTTTGAACTCTGAAAGACTGTAGTCTTCTTTGATGTTGAGGATCATGTAGATAGGTAAGGGATTCTGACCTTGGCTCAATGCCTGTCGCTCATCTGAGAGTTTGTGGTTGTTTTTCTGTGAATTGACCAGAAACAGAGAAAGAGTAAAACCAAGGGATCTTCTTGGCATGGTGTATTGGCTTCCAAGATTACAGCAAAATAAGTACTTGTTTTCATCTTCATTTTCTTATTCTCTCCACACATTTTTTGTGCAGACATTTTTTTAACCAAGGAGTGATCTGAGCATTTACACATCCACATAAACTTATTTAATTACAGGTAAGCTGTAGGACACTCTGTGGGAGAATGGTCTCTCATTCTTCCCAGTAAATGTATCCACTTTACATGGATTATTTACATTCTCACAGGGAGGAACAGAGCAAAAGAAACCAAGAGCAGGACTCTGTTGTTAGGTGCTCAGATACTCATACTGATAAAATAGACATGGGTTTTCCGCTCTGCAGAATAAACACATAATACTAGTTATGTGCTGAGAGATATGTGGGGACAAATCCTCTTTGTTAATCAGCAGAGATCATCTGCTAGATAATGCTGGTATGATCTCAGGCTAGCACCCATCCCTGGAGCTTTATTTTTCATACAACAGTATTCAGTAGATGTTAGGGAAAATATAGACACGCTACCCCGTCACTTAATGCTTTTTCCAGCAGAAGCCCCCAGAAATCAACGCTAGAGATCTGGTATCCCTCTTGCTTCCGCAGCTTCAG
Organism: Coracias cyanogaster; assembly: GCA_033124195.1. Lineage (NCBI taxonomy): Eukaryota > Metazoa > Chordata > Aves > Coraciiformes > Coraciidae > Coracias > Coracias cyanogaster. The sequence goes on along the minus strand of JAVSBS010007851.1, from coordinate 37,457 downwards.
CTCCTTTTCATAGTACTTCAAGCTTTCCAGGGAAAAGCAGCTTAGCTTGCACTTGGTCATATGTCTGCGGACTTCACTAATTGGTCTGGACAGATTCTTAAGCGACCACTCAGGGCTCTGATACAAATGTGACAAGGTCCTGGGGAAAGAAAGGAAGTTCATTGTCATATGCTCAAGATGCTTTCACTTTTTTAGACTTGGTTTTAAGAATCACATCAAATTAACTACATGTTAATTAAAAACATCTTTTGGGCTCAGCTGATTATTGAAAAGATTTTTTGTATTTAGAGGAACCCTCCAAATCTCTAGTGAAACCTGAGGACTTGCAAAAAGCCCCTCTGTGCTATGTAGGCTGATGTACAAGGCTGTATTTTACACCAAGGTCACTCATTAGGAAAGACCTTAGAGATGATACAAAGGATGAAGGAAAATGTTGTTCCCCATAAGCAGTGCCTAGGCTATGTGCTGGCTCAGGCAATATGCTCCTAATGCAGCAATAAAAAAGCTCGAGGCTGTAGTACACCTTCCCTTACCAAAACAAAGAGAAGAAATCTCTCACACAGACTACAGAGGTGATGAATGATGTCTTCGTTCAAGATCTCCTTACCATGTTGAACCAGATGACCCAGTGATGTATGAAACTGCATCTAAGAGATCTAGCTTCTGAAGACCCAACAGGTTGCCTAACAGAGATGTGAGCGCCCGGGTGCCACCTCCTGTTGTCATGACTGCTACAACTGGTACCTGTTTAAACCAACACAGCAGTCATAAACAACAGCTTAGTTTACCAACAAACATGATCAGAGCTGAGTGAATTGCAGCATTTCAGTCCCACAAGAAATTCTGACATTTCACCATTTCCCCAAGCAGGAGAGAAAAAGATAAAAACCTGGTATTTTTCACGGAAAAAAAAAAAAAGTTGGTAATTAGCTAATTTTGACTGTTTTATCAAAACTAATCTATTTTGAGTATAAATTGTTACATACTAGCTTATCAAAACAGCTCAAAACTTGTTGTTTCAAGGCATTTCAATATTAGACTGCATTTTGCTTAGCAGAATGTCATCTCAAGAGAGCTTTATTTTGAGAATAAGCAGAGCTCATGCTCTTTGGTAAATAAAATGTGATCACTAGATTACATTTCCCAGAAAGTACCTAGAGTATACAATTGCAGTGATGAACCACCAAGTTTAATTACATGGAAATCTAAATTGGAAGGAAGACAAATCTCTCCATGAAAAATCCACTGAGACGAGAGGAACCAAATGATATTTCCAATACACATTTTCAGACAATTGCATCAAGGAAGTGCCCAGCAGTGACCTTGTTCAAATCAAGCATTTAATGTCAAAGCACAATACTCTGATTTGGGTTTATCTGACTATGAGATAACATTCTTTTGTTGGAACACCTGAAATTAGTAGTTAGAAGTACTTCCCCTAAAAAAATTCTTATGCTTAAGAAACTACTTTTTTCCACTGAAACTAGCATGTTAATGAGAAACAATATACTAATCAGTTTGTGAGCAGGGATATAACTGTAGAATCCAAAGTCATTATGTCATATAATATCCTGGACAGAGTGAAAAACACAGGTGAAAAAAAAACCTTTCTAAAGGAAAACTTAATTTCTGAAGTGCCTGGTCACAGATGATGCTCCCATCCTAAAGCACCAATCATCCCCACACCAGACTGGACATGAACAAAGACAAACCCTAACTCAGTCAGTCAGATGAGAGAAAAATGTTGAATGTCTTCGTGCTGTTAGAGTGACAACACAGCTGAGATGATGAGCACCATAGGAGAGAGTCTGTGATAAGAAACATTCTCATCAGTGTTATGTGTCACTTTAACAGTTAGGTTTTCCCCTTCCAAAATCTGATAATATAAAATACTTCATGGGGCCTTGGTGAGTGAATGCTCAGTTAAGAGAGTAGGACTATCCAGATCTATAACTCACAGATGAAAAAGAAATAAGGCAGGTGAAAAATGCTGATTGATGGCATTCTGTTTTCTGAGCAAATGTGTAGCTAATGGGTTTGATGCTACCCATGCTCTCACATTGGTTCATCTAAATGTTTCTCCATGCTTTACGTGGGGCGCTGAATACATCAGGGCTGGTTAAGGAACAATACACAAATGGTTCCAAGCAAACACATTCCTATTACACAGCACAGTCCTGTCCCTATGGTGCAACCCATACCTCATGGTCTTGTAGGTCTCGTTCCAAATGAAGTGCTTTTTTCAGAGCAGAAGCCACAAACTTCCTCCGTTTCTGCAGGAAATTTTTCTCCTCCATACACAGATCAAAATCCAAGCGAACATCTAAGTTTCTCGACCTCAGACAAAGTCCAGGTTTAAATAGCTTATGTATTGTCACTTCCAATTAATGTCTGGACTCATGCTTACAAGTTGCAAGCACCAAACACTTGTCTTCATTTCAAATCTCCTCTGCTAACATACTTGC
>JAVSBS010007851.1:18431-32818 GCA_033124195.1 Coracias cyanogaster | reverse complement strand
AGAAGAGAAGAGAAGAGAAGAGAAGAGAAGAGAAGAGAAGAGAAGAGAAGAGCTTATAAAACAGACATAGCTGTTTTAAAAACTCAGGTCTACAGGTAAACTGGGCAAAATGTAAATTATTGAGACAGAAATATATCTTTACTTCTATTTTACAGCACAATCCCCTATCACTCTAATTTCAAAGTCCAGTTTTTATAGTTAGCATAGACACACTAGAGGTGTTGGATCTTTGATCCTGTGTATACTCCTAACTATTCTGTTTCTGTGCTCTAGTTGTAAGAACAAAGCAGGAAAATTACCAGATAAGAAAATACAAAAAAAAAGGAAATTTTCTTTACTGTAAATTAAGATGTTTTTGGTTTAGTTTAAAGTCTAACCTGAAGGTTCTTTCTTCATCCATCTATTGTCCACCAGGACTTCCAAGCAGGAAATTTCACGAGACTATAGCAGGAATGAATGATGAGAGAATTAAATATACAAAACATGCCATACCTGAGTCATTTCACTGCTACATGTCTTTGGTCACCTGGATTCCCAGGGTATGGAAAACCCTCCACCCTGTGTTTGTTAGGCTGATAAGTGAAAGAGCCTAACACTCTGAAGATGCGCCAAATTTCAGCTGAAGAAAAAATGGCTGCAGTGCTGTAGCCCACTCATGGGGATGGGACTGGGAAGGGAGGGAACAGGGGAGAGAACAGGAGTGCGCTGAGGTCTCCTGAAGGTAGACTGATGGGATGGCCAAATCACAGGGCTGTCCTTGCAGCCCTGCTTTGGTGAAGTTGGACAGCCAGGTGCTACCACCTCTAAGCAGTGAGTCAGCAGTCAAGAAAGCAACTTCTGTATCATCCCGTGGAGGTGGGGAAAACAAGATGGCTGTGATGGGGTACCAAGAGAAGTCCCCAGGGGGGAAAGACACAGAGGCAGTAAATCAATGAAAGAGCACTCCAGATTTTGTTAAGAGGCCTGCTATCAGCTGCTGCTGGTGGACAGGACTCTGGGTGTCCCCAGTGTCAGTGTTCACTCTTTCCTAATACCTCCTCCCATAGGAAGCAGCACAAAAGGGTGGCTGGCTGTGCCTGAGCCCCTATCTCCCTCCCCTTCAGCCCCGCCTGCAGTGAGATGTTGAGGCGCCTGTAAGATTCACCACTCCCATCGCTAGCATGAAAATGAGCATAGAAGAAAAGTAGTTTTAAATTACCACTAATACACCATTAGTGACAAGCTTTTCAGGTGGGATTGGACTGAAAGAGAGGAAAAAAAAATGCAATCAGAACTAATATGACCTATATACATCCTTAAAGAACACCAAGGAGTAACACTTTCCTTAGAGGTTGCCTTGTCCAGCATAGTCTCAAATATGTGACAAATTTTTAATGCTGGGCAACATCTGAAATGTGTCTTCTTAATTCTTTTATTGATAATGGTAAACAGAAGTAGTAAAAAGCACAGTGGCTGCAGTTCTTATTATCCTTCTCCTTCTTCCAGCAGATAATGGCATAAATTAGGATCCAGGATGATTCTTGGTAGATAAGGAACACAGTGTTTTAGCCAATATGCAACTAACTCGATAAACATCAGCTGTTGCTGTGATGCTGAGCATTTTTAACAATATTGTACTAAGTGCTAGCATAGGTTTGACTACTTGCTTTAGCAAAGGACAGTTCTTATGTCCTATATGCTTTTTACTCACATGCTCTCTGACGCAAACTCAGCCTCCAGCATCTCTTGTGTCTGTAAAATATTGATTTGTTACATGCATTTGAATTCATTTTCTTTCTCACTAGCTATACTGTCAATGACTATCCTGGATCCTGAAACAGCTCTTAAAATCAATTTTTCCTCCTGCTCAGGTGACTGAAAGCATTCAAGTTAAAGTGATTTTGAAAATTATTCTTCCTTATTCATTAACCATCCGTCCCCAGGCTGACGGCACTTGTCCTTTTGGTGGTAGGGAAGAGTAAAATGGTCACATGGGCAATCCCCAGTCCTAAACCTACAGGAACTGTTGGCTTAAAACTATCTAAAGTCTTCTTTTTTGTGTGTAACGTTATCAGAAGACTGATACTGTTGGATAGCAGAGGTCAGCAGACAAGTTAATATTATAGACTACCTGCCAACATCACTGTAGTACTGAATACCAGTATATACACTATAAGAATAGTCAGTGAAATAGCAAATCCATAAAGGTATATAAATCAAACATTAAAATCCCATGTTGAAGTCACCATGTATGTGTTCAGGCATACAAAATAATGAGGCAGTTACATTAATTGGCCACCAGTGGGTTTTAGCACCTCATCATGGATCTTTGTGTTATGTTGAGGTACACACAAAAGAATTACAGGGCAGAGTATCAGTTTTTAAGTGAATACTCCAATATCTGTGCCAGAGTATGCCCAAAATCACAAGTGCTGGTCCCAGGAAAATAAATTCTAAGAGGGAAACTTTGTGCAAACAGTGGTGAAGTCTTTTACCTCCAACAAACCCTATTTCAGCAACAGAGTTAAGAAAGAGTTGGAGGGGGGAAAGGAACTCTGGTGTCAGAAAACCCTGCTAAGAGGGTTGAGGAGCTAGTAAAAACCTTCAGGATTACATCCAAGGTAGGGAAGTAAACCTTGTCTACTTTGCTGAAAAAGGTCTGGAAGGTATTTTACAGGATACATGAAGTGCAAACCAACATAAAATAAACCTTGCCATCTACAATTACTTTACAAGAACTAATTTAGGAGGTAATACCAGAAATCTATTTCCTTCCTGTGGCCAATGCAGTTTTATTCTGTACCTTTGGATTTAAGTGAAAAGTCAAGCGAACAGTTTCTCCAAGCTGGATTTTAGCAACATCAAACAAGACAGTGAAGAGGAGGTCGTCTTCAGTGATTTCATTTTCATCATATACTTTCAGCTCAAGAATATTCTGTGCACAGAAGTATAGGATTAGGAACATCGCTATTTTGAGACCTTATGGAGGCATGAGATGACACGCTCAGCATGTTAAGGAAGTCAGAGAAGGATGTGGAGAAGTGAGAGAGCGCATGCAACCTTTTCATCCACACAGAGCTGAAGAAAGGTATTCCAAACATTAACATAGTTGGGTTTGTTGCTTATTTTCGCCTGCAGAGTAATTTAAATGACAAAGGCTAGTAGAGTCATTGAATATGCAGCTCCTGTATTGGAAAACGTATTTGACCTCTAATTTGGTTTAACATCACCACTTTGTCTTGATTTATGGGAAACCATCTAGTGGTCAGGTCTTGATTGCTATCATGGAAAAAAAATAAATCCTTGGTTATAAGCAGCGATTACATTAGGGAAGTACCATATAACTACAGCATGGTTGCATAATTGTATCCTGTAAATTATTAAACAGATCACATAGAGATAATTACTGTAGAATCTACAGAAACCGTTATGTTTTTGTTAAATTGGTGACAAAACGTGCAAAAGCAGCAGGATAAAAGCCCATTTCCTATATACTACATCTCTCAATTTCCTCTTCCCTCCTCCCACTGCAGAAATCTCCTCCTCTGTCACTTGCTTTTTTGGATGGACAGGAGGGTAACAGCCCTTGCTCCGCCTGGTTGATAACTGCACATGGGCTGGCTCAGAGGTGCCTCCCAGACTGCTGAGCAAATTAACATTAATGGCTCCTTCCTCAGTGAGCAAAAAATTCAGGCCTATCTCCATGTATTCAGCAGCTCATTTTTGTGTATATTACAGGGACCTCTTATCTCAGAGATTATTACTTATTCATCTGATTAAGACAACCTTGCTGAGAGGTGCCATGCTTATTAAAGACACATAGATAGGCAAATAGTCTCACACACACACATGCAGAAAAAAAAGTAAGCACTGGAGCTTTGTTTCCTTGAAAGTTTACAATAAATCACAGGAAGGTCCACAACTAAGTCTGGTAAGTGGTTAAATATACAAATACATTGAAAGAAAGATGATCCAGATTCCAAGTGTTCAATTTTGAGATCTATCATTTTCTGTAAGAAACCAGCAAGCCGCAGTGAACTTGAGTTTGCAGTTTGCTGCCAGAAGACAGACAGGCTGCTGCCCTTTAAGGCCATATAAGTAAATGTGTTGATCACTGTGCTTCAGACAAAAAACAATTCTGTTTGGGGCTGAGAGAGTCAGCAGTGGGTTCCTGCCCAGCATGCTTGCTAAAAGAAGCACACTGACAAGAGGCAGAGCGAAGCAGTCACTGCAACTTGATTTACAGGCCAGCCATAGACAGCCTCTGAAGGATTATGGAAGGTGATGGAGTTGGCTATGCTTAAAAGCAATAGTTTGCCATCTGTAGATGGCAGGCTTACACTGAAGCGCAGATCAGTTTTCCTAGCTGTGATACTCAACAGACTGTCCTTATTTGGCTAAAATGTGTGACTTATTTTGTTAGTGACTGACTGATACAAAGTCCTTCAGTTATTCCCAGCTAGCCAGGAGGGGCATGCACAGGGTGCTGCCTGGCTAAGGGACATCTCTGGCTGCACCACTGGACACTGTGTGGCAAGCAGCCAGGGCTCTCTGGGCAGTTCACTGTTTCTGTCTCCTCCTGAGAGAGGGTATGAGGGCAGCATTGCTGAGAGTCCATCACCAAGCAGAGCCAGACCTTGGTAGGGCTGCATGTCACCAGCTCAGCAGGGCAGCCTTCCTGGAGCTGGAGGAGTGCTGCCCATGACACCAGTTTGGGAAGCCCTTTCTTGCAAGCTGTGCTTTGTCAGATGTTCATCCAAACAGATGCCTTTTAGTAAACACTCTGTTCCTGATGGGAACCAGCCTGACGTACCCAAACAAGTTTTTCTCTCTCACAGTGACAGTGTATTATTTAATTTTACTGGGCTCTGGCTCCCATGATTTATGAAGGTGAACATGTCAACGATACACAAGGCAGGTAAGGAGGAAATAACCGGTTCAGCAGACTCTGGCTCTGCTAAGAAGATAATAAGCAGTGCAATTGCAGTGTATGCAATCAAACCTCTGAGACCCTTAACTGTTTAGCCCAGACAGCAGCGAGTCAACAGTGACAGACATGCCAGAGCACTTTTGTTGTCCCAAATCCCCAGGACATATTTTGTGCAGCCCACACTGAAGCCACAGCAACCACTGCCATTCTGCTGTTGCTACACATTAAAAATGACTGGGGCTAATGCCCCACGTCTTGTCTCCTTCTGCAAACTTACTGCAAAGTAAATATAAAGTCTTCCCAAAGATTACTCCGTGAAGGACAAGTTCGAGCAGCTTTCAGCATTTTTTCAGCTGTTACATATAATATTGCAGTTTTGAAAGACCTGTCAGCCACAAACCATTGCAAGGAGCAAGTGTTCTGGCGCAAGAGTTGCAGATAAGTGGGTGTTTATTCCCATACTTGTCCCTTGCCTTTAGCCTCCCTGATAAACCTGCAGGGCTCGATGAAATTGTGCCTTACTGATATTTTGAAAGAAGTTGGAATTTTGTTTGGTCTGCAGGGAAAGCACTGGATGTAGGCCACAAATAGGCAGGCATGTTAAAACCAAAAGCTGTGCCAAACAGGACCAGTACCATCTAACTCTGGAAGGAAGCCTGAGAGCTTGTATCATGGACAACTTCTGCAGACAAGGGCAAGAGGGATTGTTCACTGGAGACCGTGTGGTGTAACAATACTTGGAGTTATTCTGAATGCTCTTTTGGAGTTTTTCAATACTTTAGGGGGCCAGGAGACTGGCCTGCTGATATGCCACTTGTCAAAATGCTCTTATCCTGCTCTGCCACTGGCACTACCAAATGAAGCATGCAAGTTGTAAAGCAGAGTTTGTCCCAGGTGTGAAGTAATCTTGGCTACTTGGCCTATCACTGATCTCTGTGGATTCCTAGACTCTGATGTTGATGCTATCTTTTGGAGGGAGTGGGTAGTGGGACCTGCAAATCTTCTTAAGCTCTAACATTTATCATCACAGTAAAAGCTCAGCAGGTCTTCTCTTGCAAACCTTAACTGTTGTTTTGTGATTTTTTTTTTTTTTAATTGCAGGTTGTTCCAAAGGAATAGTAAAAAAGTACAGCACTGTGATGGTTCCACTACTTAGCTCATATGTGTCTTTTACGCTGTTCAATTTACTCTGAAATTTTCACATTCACTCTTGAAAAGCCTTGATTAAAAAAAAAATAGAAGGAGAAATGATAGAAAAGTATATAAATAGTTGTGAAATATCTTGGTTATCTTTTATGTATCAGAAAAAAATATTTAGTTTTGCTGCTGCAAATCCCCTTAACCATATCTTTGTAGTCCCTCACACACATTTACCTTTATGGCACGCTACGTAGCAACCGCAGAAAAAGCGAAAGAAAAACAAATGCACTCTGCAACTTACTTTTACTTGACTCTGGATCCTGAAGCAAAATGTTTCATTCCACACTGGATCTTTGCAGTTCTTGACAGTTTTGGTCCGGACAGTCTCAGAGGAAGCAGTGGGCAAGGACAGGCTTACATAGCAATCAGTTTGACTAACTGTATTTAAAAAGATGCTTTGTAACTAATAAATTATAATATAAATATATGTATATTATAAATATAAATATATTTGAGCACAACCTTATGGCACTGTAGAGGCAGGGAGCTGCAAAAAGGAGATATTGTTTCTATTACTTTTCTTACAGGTCCTTACTCAAAAGCACTGACTACTATTTGTTCTCTCCTGCAGGAGGGAGCTCTGGTCATTCATGGAGGTTCAAAGAATCTACTGCAATAAAGACAGCTGGTAAGAAACAAATATGCACAGCTATTTTTACTTAACAAAACCCATTATTGGTATGTCCCCTGTTTGTTGAAAATCAACAGATTTCTATTATGAAGAAGAAAAGTATTTACATTTTAAAAGAACCTTTTAAAAGGGTGAAATACTTAACTCCAAGTATTCAGATAAGGGTCTAACTTTGTCTTTTGCTCTTGAGAGGGAAACAGAAGAGCTAAAGAGGGTCTGGGTACAAAGGATGTTGCCTCTGTGGTCTGCTGCCCCCAAATAGCTGATGGGTCTTTTAGCAGGGAGCAGTGCTTGCATACCCACTCCTAAGTGAATAAAAGAGTTGATCTCTCACAAATCTGTGGTAATAAGCTAAGATCCCACAAATACAGTGATGAGTGGTAAGACCTGCTCTTTCTACACCATCATTCACCCTTTCCAGTCCTCCCATTTGGAACAAATCTGCTCTCCTTCAGTCCTGTACACTGTTTGCACTTATTTTTAGACTACAGACACATCTTTTGTCTGCTGGGCAACTACAGCTGTCTCTAACGTTTTCAGCTCTAAGTACTTGTTTCATAATCACACTAACAGGTCAGATTTGGGTATAATAACATGCAGTTTGATATTGTGTGGTATGTGCTGAGAGGCTGCATGATGAAGTGGGTAACCTGCTGGAAAAAGTCTCATGACACAGTGGCTCCAGTCCTAGCTTTGCTGCAGGCTGCTAAGTCACTTTGGGCAATTGCTTCCATTTAAATTTTTCTTCTCTATCTGCATTTTCCCGTCAATGAAACGATGATAATTATCCTTTCCTCTTCTGTAATCTGCTTTGACATCCCATGATTAAAAACATTATACAAAAGAAGAACTACTGTTATTAATATTGCTACATGACCCACAAGAAGAGAGTGCCTCATTAGTTATTATGTTACTCTTTCTCTACCAGTCTCTTGGTTCTCATTCCACACTTTCTATAAACTTGTGGTGTAACCCACATGGCAATGAATAGGTGTTGCTTAAAGCAATTTGTGCAATAGGGTTACATATGATTAATCTTTCAAGTCTTCTGATACTGTCTGAACATGAAGCATCTTCCAGTTTTTCAGCATGTATTTGATAGTTTTCCCCTTACTGTCCATAACAGGGAAGAAATGAATTTAATATCACAAATGCAGAAGTCTATAGTTCTTGCAAGTACTAATAAGATATTTTTGGACTTATTACTGCAATTTTAAAATGCAGAATGTGTGCAATGTACCTGTAGATAACAATTTAATTGGTAAAGGAAATTAAAAAAAATACTTTCTTTAGCTCTCTCCCCCACAATATTTTCTAAAATTCTTCCATTGATTTGTAATATTTGAAAAAGATAATATTAACTTTGCATAGTTATTTCTTCAGAAGGTGCCAGAGAAGCAGGTAAGAGTGAGAATACCTGTTTCTTCAGCAACTGTATGTGTCAGTTATAGACTACAGATACGTGTGTATTTTAGAGAATTTGTTAGTTTATAGTTTGGGATATCTCTTTGTCGTATATACTAGCTATGAAGCCTGATTTAGAAGACAGGCATTTGATATTTTCAGAGTATCAAAGGATCTCTAAATTTCTGACATACAATCTTGTATCTAGATAGGGCTGTGGTGGGATCTCTGTTCAGTCCTTTGTCCTCTCTGAACACAGAAGACTTATAGACAACCTGAGAAGTTAGTCCAGTCTTTAAAAGAGAGTCCAGTTCACCCTTAATAAGAGCAAAAAAGAAAATCCCACAACCTGATGATCCACATGTAACACAAGCTCAGTTAACAGCCAGCAAAGCCTCGGTCTCAACATAGCCCAAGACAAGAATGCAGATAGAGATAAAGACACTTGAATCTGAAAACAGGCGATTACAGCCTGGCCGCTGCACGAAGAATAACAAATTATGCCGCAGTACTATAATGTTGCCAAATTTATCTGGTAACTTACGTATACAACACAGCTTTAGATTAATTTTGGACCAGATCCCAAATACACAATGTTAAGTATAAGCGCAGGTGGTGAGATTTAGGTGATGAGATCTCTTTGGATACACTCCCAGCCACGGACAAGAACAAGTGGGTGCTTAGTGTCTTCCATGTTGCTGTTCTCTTTCACTCTCTTCCTCCCTTCACTGTAAAAGGCTTTAATTGTCACCAGCTACTAAAATTAAACATGTCCAGATTGAAGAGGATTGACTTAGGCTGGCATATGATAAAGAGCTAAAAGAATTGAGTTCAGCAACAACACCAAAAAAGACAACTGTCAAATAACATGGAAATACTAAGTTCTGTAATGTCCAAAGAGGAGAATGATCTGTGGCTTTGTGTGGCCAGAGCAAAATAAACAAAAACAAATATTAGGAAATCTGCTCCAGAGAGTTTGCTCTACCAAGAGAGGTTTTATAAATTTTCTAGGTAACTCATTTCAGAGACTATCGATACCCAGATAAGAATGAGAAAGTGACAGCAAGGTAGACTTGATTCTGCCTCAGGAAAAGAGGACCAGCCCAGATGAACCTACAAGGTGTCGTGTGGAATTGCTGCCACATGATGCCCATGTTTATGCTGAAAGGTAATGAACAGGATCATCACATCATATCAATTATATTGCACGGAAACCAACTAACCGGTCTTCCTGTCAGCCTTGACTATCAGGGAAGGAAGTGATAGGACATCCTTACATTGCACGCCAGTCCAAGAGATAATTCCCAGATATCTGGGCACTAGCTTTAAACCTCGTTCTTTGGTATGTATGAAGTAAGTAAGACTGTACGTTCACTGGAATAGCTGCTACCTTTCCTTTCCAAACACATGAAATTTCCAAGTTAAAAGGCCTAGATCCTCCATGTCACTTCCCAATATAACTGTCAAAAGGAAATAACACAAAACCCAACATAATGTAATGCAGAGAAGCCCACAGACAGCTGTGCTTCAATTTCTTCCGTCCACTCCAACTCCTGCATGAAGCAAGAGTGGGTAAATGATATTGCCTAAGTGGCATTTTGGGTATGTGTAGCTGTTCCTGTAAGATTTGTACACTCTAACAGAGACACAGATGTCATTAGATCACCTTTATGTATGCTCTCTTGGTAAAGAGACATTTCCAAAGCCTGGAAAAGTCAGTCACCATTTTGTGACTTAAATTTTAGACCTACAGGGCATAACATACAGGTGAAAATTACAGTTTGATTATTTGGGTTTATTTGTTAGAGGGACAAAGTTTGTTCAGCCTGGCTTAAAAGCTTACATTGCAGCAATGGTTCATTCCGAGATAAGTACTTCGACTTGGATGCATTGTCAACACACACTTGGCTTTGGGCAGCCAAGTCTTCATCTTTTATACGTCTTTTCTACAAAGTTGTCACCATCATTTTCTTTCACATCAAAGCAAGCCACAGATAAACACATAGCCTTCAGACTGTCTTTTATTACAAGACTGCAACTAAGCCTATTTCCACAGTGAACTTAAATGAGCTTATTTTCTGGCTGGAGTCCTCTGGGACTCCCAACTGATCTATCAGTCTACAGCAACTTTCCTGTGAGTAAGAATGAATGAAAACATTAAGACTAGATATATCTGACTTACAAGGAATACTTCTACCCTAGACTCTCTTTTGTCTAGTTTTCACTCTTGAACGTAAAGGGAACTCTTTATAAAAATGTAGTCAAGACTGGTCCTGAACAAATAGGGAAAGATTAATTCCTTTGCCAGGCAGACATTCAAAAAGATTGTAAATTTTATAGCAGAATATGATGCAAGCACCAGCATCAATATTTGTAAGTGAATCTTACTTTCAACCTTCACTGGCTACTACCATGGCACTGCTTTATTGGTTCCTGCTGAGGATACGGCCATACAAAGTGCCAAAGAGAAAAGCCATAGTCTCTGTGGACACTGTCAAATGTCTTTTCAGCAATGCAGACTATCACAACCATGTTAAATCTAACCTCTCTACATCAGCAACCTACATAAAACCAAATCACATCTGGGTTCTTATCTACAAGGAAATCAGTATTCTCAGTTCAGCAAAAAGGCTACCTGAAGCTCCCCTCTGGAGACTGTCGCTGATAGAGGTCCTCAAGTTCTGTGAACCTTGCCTGTGGGCAAGGCTTTCCCTGTCACCTCTCTGAGTCCTCAGCATAAACCTTCACGGGGATTTCATCACATTGTGCTTTTAGCATACAGCTTTTCTCAGCAGCATTCAGCTAGAATCTGGACATCTAGGGGGGCGGATCGCGACAATGTTAAAGAACACTAGGAGAGCACAGATGCATAAAACAATACAGGTCTCTGCTCAGAGAGTATGGCAAAGTATTAATTACTGATGACATGTTATCAGTCACCCTCCCTAATGCATAACCAGATGCAGTTGCAGATACTGCTGCATTGATGAAACCAGAACAACTAGAACAGATTCTGCAGGTTTTTAAACAGTGTATAAGAAAATATATTGGGAATCAATGAACAGAAATGCATTTAAATGTGTTTTTAATAATACCGAAGATGAGAAGTTGTATCTTCTTCTAACCAAAGGAATACCTCGAAAATCCTGAAGTAATTCCTGCAATAAGTGTCTGTTATCAATCTTGATATTATTTATGAACTTCTCTGAATGTCCAAATAACAGCTAATAGTACTGTAAAAAGATCTGCTGATACTCTGTTTGTGGTTACTGTTCAGTGTCAAGTAAAGTATACTTTGTTCTTTAGATGTCATCACACAGCTGAGTGACAGAAAGCAGAGTAAAATATGATCCTTATTAAGGATGGTCAAAACACCAAAGTGCAATAACTTTCCAGAAGATGTAGAAGACTGTAGGCACAGGAAAAGGCAATACTCTGCTTACTTTCCTAAGCAGTGAGAAGGTGTTACACAGCTCAGCCCGAGGAAATTTTTCAACATGGAAAACCTATTCAGAAATCAAAACACATACTTCGTCATCATTATCTGTTGACTGCTGCTGAAGTTGTTTACACATGTTTGAAAGAAGCTGCATGCTAGTCTTGTGCTGTTATTTATTAGCACAGCACTGCATGAAAGGCATCTCAGCTCAGCACTTTCCAAGTATGAACTAGAAAGCCACATCCTGAACAGAGTCTGCCACTGCCTTTTAGCTCTGCAAGCCAAATGGCAGAGGAGAAGTGAATCGTTGCATGGACCTGAGTCCTCAAATCACCATGTGGTTCTAACATTGCTGCCATCATCATCTGCTGATTCCAGCCTCTCTTATCCACCCAAGTTTTGAAACAGGTTTTGACATTTTAAAAAATTATAACATATTCTAAAAGCCATTTCAACCATTTGTTATCTACAAACCCCCTCTAAGCAAGAAGATAATTAAGTCTACTAGGAACTTGTAGTATCAACACAAAAGGCTTTAAAGATCAGCCCTGTTCAATCAAGGACAGCAGCGGCAATAGCACCTGTGCTGGTACAGTATTAGAGCATGGTAGCTGCTCTCACCTTTTCCTTTGAGACAGAGATGAGCCTAACATTTACCTAAGGTTCTTTACTCATTCCACCAGTCCTTCAGCTGATAATTGTTTCACCCTCCAAATGTCCCTGTGAGGCTCCTAATGCCCTTGCTGAAGTCCTTGTTTTATACATGAGGAACTAATATTTTGAGGAAGCTCATCTTCTCAAAGGTTACACCAAGAATATGAATGAAGTCATGGGAGAGAACTGCACGTAGTACCATTAACCACCAGAACAGTTTTCTTGTGAACAGTGTTCTTGTGCACAGAAGTATACAGGAGGCAGCACAGCTGCAAGAAGATGCATGTGTACCTACAATCCATTGCTACCTAGCAGTAGAGCTGAAGGTATTTCCACAGCTGTAAGGAGGTGTCCTGACCAAGAACCCTAAACAAATAACATATTAATGAGCTCCTTGATTATATATAGCATTGTTCTTCTTAGTAGCAGCTTATGCTGCTATCAAGGTATAGAGCAGGCTTTTCATCTCCGCACTTCTTACCATGTATACAATACCATACTATTGCATACAATACAATAGGCTGTAACCGCTACACTCTGTCATGGCCATCAAAGACTTGAGAAAAGGAAAAACGTGGAAATAACCTCTTAGATGAGAGAAGACAAAACGGGTAACCTGAGGGAAATGAGGTTTTTGCTGTGTTTAGATCAGGGGTCCTCCAACTTTTTAAACAGGGGGCCGGTTCACTGTCCCTCACACTCTGTCGGGGGCCGGTTCACTGTCCCTCACACACTGTCGGGGGCTGGACTATAGTTTGGAAAAAAACAACAGGGGAGTCGCCCACCTCGCTGATGCCGTCGCCCCCCTCCTGAGCCCAGCCGTGCAGCCCAGAAATGGTGGCCAGAAGGGACTGAAGGAACTTTGCCGCGCTGGGGCTCTGGCGATTCGTTTGGGGGCTGCGGAGGCCGGTGCGCGGATTAAGTGGCAGGAAGTCATCTGCGGCTGCTTGGTCTCCCCAAGTAAATTCTGTAAGTTCTGTAAATACCCACGGGCTGGATTGAGAACCCTGGGGAGCTGTATCCGGCCCATGGGCCGTAGTTTGAGGACCCCTGGTTTAGATGGTAGCAGTGACCAGCAGAAGAGTGGGAGTAGACTTGGATAACATGAGTAGATGAAACCAAAAAGAAGATTGAATAGAAAGGAACAGAGTTGTGAAGAACTGAGCTGTGAAGATGATTCACATCATATTCGCTGAGATTGTCCATTAATTAGCTACTCATTATTAACTGTGGTTATGCCTTTGTTATTATAAACATCAGTCAGGACCAGGGCTCCATTCTGACAGGTACCTTAGCAGTTATGCAATTAGGTCTCAATCTTGATCTAATCAGCTTACAATTACAGAAAGAAAAGCCATACCATCAGGATATGACATCACAGGGAGGATCTTCTGATGATTAAGAGTTGCTTTTATAGCTGTTCATTTCAGTTTCTTAACCGGTTAGGAAATCCTTGTTTACAGGCCTTGTTGCAGCTTGGCAGCTATCCACTTAACTAATTCTCTGTCTTTGTGCCGCCTCCTACTGCCAAGCATTTGTTCTGGGCTGCTTTTCAGATTTCTCTCTGTTAACACAAAGGCAGCCTGTCTGAGAAGCCAGTGAACTTAGATGAGATGTCCTGAAAGGACACCGATAATCTTTTTCAAAGTACCATGCCCCAGGGTTTCTCCCAACCACAGCAAAAGTCAGTGACCGCAGTCATTGTGATAGGGAAGTGATTTCACCCAAAAGCAAATGTGCCGTTAGCACTGGCCAGCTCAGGCAGCTGCCTGCTGGTGCTGCCCCTACTACCTGCCTGCCCTCTTTGCATGAAGACTGCTGTCACCTCCTCTCACCACTGCTACACTCAGAGATAAAGGCGTTCTGGGTGCTCTGGCACAGTTCTTAGACCACAGTGACAAGCTGTTGCTTATTCCTCTAAAGCAGGGGTCCTCAAACTACGGCCCGTGGGCCGGATACGGCCCGTCAGGGTCCTCAAAGTGGGCCACGGGTATTTACAGAACTCCCTGCTCCCCTCTGCCAGGGGGAAACCAAGCAGCCGCAGATGACTTCCTGCCACTAATCCATGCCCTGGCCAGAGCCCGGGTGCGGCAAAGTTCCTTCAGTCCCTTCTGGCCACCCTTTCCGGACTGTGCGGCCAGGCTCAGGAG
>JAVSBS010007851.1:0-10500 GCA_033124195.1 Coracias cyanogaster | reverse complement strand
TAAAGGAGGGAAGCAGTGAACGGAGCTGCCTCTTAAAGAAACCTGATACTCTAAGAATCCTAAATGCCTCCCACTGCTGGGGAAGCCTGAACCCGAGCATGGCGGAGGAGGGGAAAAACCGACGTTGCAGGAGTGGCACCAAGCTAAGCTGCTGTCTGCCCCACGTCACTGGTGCTGCTCCAAGTTGAGACCTCACGCCTAAACCAAAAAGAAATTGCAGCAAGAAGCTGTTGCTGGTGCCACCCAAGCTAGGGGCACCACACCAAAGAAACCTGCTGCTCCAAGGGGGAGCGCTGCAGAAATTACAGCAAGAAGCTGTCGTTGGTGTTGCTCCAGGCTGGGGGTGCCACACCAAAGAAGAAAGAAATTACAGCAAGAAGCTGTTGCTGGCGCTGCCGAAGCCAGGGGCGCCATGCCGAAGAAACCTGCCTCCCCAAGCTGGGAGCATTGCATTGAAGAAGCCACACAATTCCAAACTAGCACCACACTGAAGAAGCTGCGCCATTCCAAACTAGCGCCATATTGAAGAAGCCGCACGCCACCACTGAGTCACGAGCTGCGTGTCGCTATCGAAAAAATTGCGGCAAAAAGCCGCCACAATCATCATCATCTTCATCGCCATTGGAGAGAGACTCCAATTGCGCCGAAAAGCTGGCAAGTCGCCACCATCATCGGAACCGCCCAAGCCTGCCGGCCGAGCGTCGTCGACTTGACCATCACAGCAAAAGCTGGAAAAGAGGGTAGAAACCGACATATACACACACACACCACACCAGGTTGACTAGGGGGGAGTGAGTGGGTGGGCGTGGTGTCCTTTGATATCGTAATATCTCCATAGAGTAAATAGGGTTTTATGTGAATATATTTGGTAATAAACCTGTTAAATACTCATCAATCTCCATGGTTGCCTACGAGCTTGTTGGGGTAGTGTCTCTCTTTGCCCTCGATCCTCTTCTCTTTTGGGAGGCGGCACGGACACTTGCGCTCGGTCCGTGACAGTCTGTCTGCCAGATCTTTATTAGCCTTTAGTGTGTTTGAGTAGAACTCCCTTCTCCTCAAAACACTGGGGCTTTTATATATTTTTTTTTTAATCCAAACAGTTAATATTTTTTAATAACATCTAAAAAACTGTCCAAAGGGGCAGAGGATTTACTCATTAATTGTCTCCTTAGCTGAAGAGGAAGAAATGCATGATATTTATTTTGCTGTATATCCACAATCAGGTTTGCGATGATGGCTGATCAACATCCATGCTGTGGTGGACAAGACCCCTGCTTCTTGGGAATAGCACATAATTGTTTTCTGCATTACGAACTGTTCTTCTGTAGAGCTTGAAGAGAAGTGCTGCTTTTTTGATAATAGATTGTTCATCAGGTCCTTTATCAGATGTGTTCACACATCTTTTAGTGCATTCCCAAGACGGGCATTTCTTCCATTCTTTGGTAACTGCACTGGTGTATGAGAGCTCTTACGTTTTTGTGCTTTGAGTGTAAAAATCAGCTTTTCCCTTCAGTCACTGCACTTCAATGTACTTGTCAAATAACTAGTTAGACTGTGGCAATCATATAATCTGAATTTTTACTAGCATATCTAGCAGCCTTATTTTACATTTTATGGTTAACGACTGTGATGCAATGAATAGAATACTGGTATCTTGCTCCATTTCTGCAGTGTGACTCTGTGTGTGAATTACCGTACACCCTGCAATCCACTTCACATGCTGTTTCAGTAATATTTCAATTCACTACATTGAACAAGCTCCAGATGATGCTGAAGAAAATTGCATTCTGGGGGACAACTGCAGCACATGCACATGATCTGAGACAGAACACAGTTGATTGCAAAAGGAAGTGACAATCGTCCTTCAAAACAAATTCGTACGTTTGATTTAATTGATAAGAATAGACCTAAAAGGCCATCTATCCATACATTCATTATCCAATATAAGTCTGAAAAAATCAAATATCCTTCATAAGATGTATTTCACAACAGTTCATGACAACAAAGCCCCTGGGAAACAAAACTCTTAAAAGGTAGAACACCATTTAATTCAAGTTATTAAAAGCAAGTAAAACTATTTAAATTGATACTTCATGGTCACCACCTTCTGTGTCTGAAGAGGGCTTTATGGATTCCCTATCAATGTCTCCAATGAAATGCCAGAATATTTTGCAGATTAAAAAATACTAGTGACTAACCACCAAGAAAATAAGAGGTTGCAGAGATAGAGGGCTAAAACTGTTTCCCTATCACACACAGCGGAATCTTTGCCTCTTGAGCATCACAGTGAGATGGTGTTAACAACAGACTTCTGTGTTTGGTGTCACAACTCTGGATCAAAAGGCAACTACTGCTTAGTAAACCAGATGACATGGCTTTGAAATGAATACTTCAAGTTTTCCTTTCTGAGAAGTTTACTTATAAAGAGATGGCACCTGCCAAGAACAGTGAAGTAGCTATTGTATATGTGCTGTCATGGTAAATATTTAGTAAGGGAGAGGAAAGAGCTGTTCAAGCAGAGGACTGTGCTTGTGACACTGGCTGGCTCAGGGCTTGTTTCTTCCGTGCCACAGCCATG
The DNA here is from genome assembly GCA_033124195.1 of Coracias cyanogaster. NCBI lineage: Eukaryota > Metazoa > Chordata > Aves > Coraciiformes > Coraciidae > Coracias > Coracias cyanogaster. The sequence goes on along the minus strand of JAVSBS010007851.1, from coordinate 7,922 downwards.
CGCAAGGCCTGAAGAATCATGTTCTCGTTGTTCATGATGTTGTAATTAGTCAGCTTCAGGAGCTTGTTGAAATCTTCTGCTTTCAGTGAGACCTCCCTTGTTGAATATGGAGAGCAGAAACTGGAGATGTCAACCTTGCCCTGTTCCATTTCGGCAGCGCTACGTGCCATGCCTGTCAAAGGAAAAACATCAAGGTTCTGGGAATTACAGAACTCTGAGAGCCTATGTCAAGAATAATTTATAGAGATCACAGATGAAATTTCTATGAAGAAAAGTGCAGTGCTATGATCCCTGAAAAACCTGCTTCTGAATAAAGTCTACTGGACTTCATAAAATTAAATAGTGTCACTAAACATCATTCCATTGGAAGCAGCACCTTCTACTGACCAGCTCAGGGCACATCATTTTATGTGGTCAGATGCTCAGGTCTTACCCTGCAATAACTTCAGTGAAATACGTGCTAAAGGTAAAAGGAATAAAGAAATATATAGTACAGGAGGAAGCAGAATATTACTAGCCTTTGAAATTATCATAAAAACAAAGCCTGAATCTCAAATACTAGCCCCAAAAGACACAGTGACTGCATTAGTTTTCATATTACTGCTTTGATCTTCCAGCATATACAACCAACACATTAAACAGTCCAAATAGAAAGCACAGGGGTCCTGCCTAGAACCATTTTATACTGTACAGGTAATTCTCCCCTGCATCTGACTGTCATAAAAATACATAATCTGAAAAAATATGCTTTGCATTATCCACTAAAGCAAACTTTCACAGATCACAAGAAGAAATTAGTTCCCATTCCTCTACTTGAGGAACGCTTTTCTTCTTTCACTGAATTGCACAAAGATTCAAACTGAAATTATGCACAAGATTTCATCTGATTTTGCAAACAGTTTGTGTCATCCCCTTTTGCAATGTATTTGCTAGTAGGAACAAGCATGCAAAGGATTTTTGTATTAGGATGAGGAAAAAAAACCCAGGGAGTGAGAAAGTTCATTGGGTCAATAAAATTTGCTGAATACTGTTAACTTACCAGGTGCTACATATCTTTGGAAGGTGTCATTCACTAATGGAAAATATAGCAGCAGAGGAGCTCCTGGGGTGTCTGCACCATCAAACATGTAGCACTCCTTCAGGTTCTTCTCGTCGTCCTTCAGCCCAATGGTAGGAAATGGAATTCCCTGCTCTGAGAAGTATCTGCAAGCCTGCTCCAGGGGCTGGTCATGACCCAACAGCAACAGCATAAGGAATGGAAAAGATACCCAAGATCAGGCTGCTGCCGAAGCCCGGTAATTCATGCCAAGCTGCACAAAACAGACTGATAATACTGGGCAGCTGTCAATAATGTGAGCACTTGCAGCCCCAGAAACTGCTTTTCTCTTGCCTGAGGAGCTATTGAGAGGAGCCTTACAGGAAAACACCCAATATCAAGATGGTAAAGGGGTTTTAAATATGTACCAAGGTACATCTCTGGAATGGGAATACCATTTAGGAACAGAATAGATTAATTCAAAACATATTAATGGAGCATCGCTGATTAAAGAAGAACTAAGTCAGAAAATCGTAGATCTAAACAAAACTAAATTTGTGGTCCAAGATGGTAAGATGCAGTCACATTATCTGTTTATATAGCAGTATAACTTGTGAGTTGACCTCAATAGATGTTAGCAGTATTTGGAGACCAATTTACCTATTTCTATAACTTTGAATTTTAGAAATATGACATTTCAAGCTAACATATAGCAAAATATAGTGCTAAAAGCGTCGACCAGAAAGCTCCTCCGTGATAACCAACTTTAAATTATCTAACAAACACTGAAGTACCGCCTCTACTTGTTTGAATTATATGTTTCCAAAAGATTTCAGCATACAAGAAAGAAATGTAGTGCAAGTTATTACACATGTTCTTTTTCAGCTGCAGTATGGAGACACATATTTTTCATATGGCATCACAGTATAAGAGCATTAAAATATCTTCCACTTGAAAAAATGACAGCATCTTAACCAGTCAACTTTTTGTTTTCTGTGGTGACCTTCAGGGACAGGTTTAAATTTACAAGTCTACATTTGGAAGTCTAAACCCATATTTTTATATGGTGAATACTACTTTCAAAATCTATATAACTATTTTAAAATCAGATTTCTGCAAACGTAGTAAATGCATTTGGTATCTTGCTTCAAGCCTAATATTTAAGGAGAAAAATTGATCTATTAGAAGAGATAAAAACAAAGATGAAGAAATTCTTCACTCACTAGGTTGTTCTTGGACTGCTAGAAAATCAGATAATAAAAGAAAAAGACAAATAAAATCTTATATTCAACATCTGAATCAAAGACAAAATTTTCCAGCTATGTTTGTGGTATTAAATCTTACATATAATTGTAACAGAAGTTGAAGGTCAACCATAATAACTTCACTGTGCCACTCTATTTCATTAGTGAAATGCTTAGGGCTATTTCAAAAGTAGTTTGAGAAAAATGGAGACATTTTCCCCTCTGGAAATTTCCATTCTTCTTCTAAGTTTTGAAGCACCATGTTACTAAATCCCATGTTTTACAGACACTTGTCTGAAAGTTGTGAAAAGCAAAGGAAAAGCCATTACTAAACAAGGCAGTTTTAAGACTTCTCACCAAGGTCTGTGATCCACCAGTGTAATTTAAGTGTATGATGACGTCCACTTTCCTCTCTGGTCTCATAAGGGGTGGGCAGCTGGTTTCAAAGAAGAAAGCTGCATCCACCAGCTCCAGGTGCTCCGAGTTGCCTCTCAGGTCATTAGGAGAGGTGTCTAGCGAAGTGTCTAAAGATTTAGAGATATTAGTAAACTGCGGAAAGATGTCTGTCAAGTTAGAAAACAAAAAGGAAAGCAAGCTTCCCTCCTATCCAGGATTTTCCCTTAGCTTTAGGATAGCATGCAGCAGTCCTAAAGCTCCCTTCAACCTCTCCACTCATGGTTTTGTTGCTGTTTCCAAACCCATGAACTGCACCAAAGCCTAGGCAGTTGTTTCATATGTGCAGAGCCCCATCCCAGCTATTTTCACCCCAGTGAGAACTTTCAGTCCTTAATGACCCAAAAATCAAATAGCTGTGTTACTGGAAGTGAAAGATATAGAGCTACTTTATTCTCTCTCCTCTTCTCTCAGCAAGCGCTAACACCTAACCACAAAACCTACTCAGGTCTCCTCAGGATGTACAAACACCCCTCACAAGATCTCAGCCCCCGTGCTTGCCCCAGTGACTGTTGAGGCGCATAGGCAGGAGTGCTCTCCAGACCTTTCCATTTTGTGAAATGCTCCTGCTGGATGTACTCATTGTGCATCTGGAAGCCCCTCAGGAAGTTGTGGTATTTGGAGACAGCAGGGCGATCTGTCAGGATATCCCGTAGTGACGTGGAGAGACCGCTCGTAGGAGTGAACATGCATGTAGCAAACTCATATGGCTTCTCAGGCAAGTCTGGTTGTTCCTCTAGGGATAGATGGCATAAATGACGTGCAGTTGAACTATAACCACCATTAAGAGTAGGCTAGGCATGAACTGGAGAAAGGGTCAATGACTCTTCTGTACCAATAGTAATCATGTGTTCAAAGCTCTCAGCATTGCATTACTTTTCCCCTAGGTTCTGCAGTGAGTTCCAACTAATTTCATGACAAAAATACCAACCTATTTTTGCTTTCTAAACCTTGATTTTTCACATAAAAAAATATGATTTTGGTAGACATTCATCCACTTTTCCAAGAAAAAACAAATAGGGGGAAAAAATTGTACACATTTGAGGGGATTACTGCTTTTAGATTCTATGTAGGTTAAATATGAAATTCAAAGCTTATTTCGAAAAGAACAGAAAAATTTGATCATTTTATTTTTAAACTGAATATTTTTACATTTTAAAAAAAGCAGTTCAATTTGGTTCAGGTGTTGCCAGCTGAATTCAACAGAAACTTGCAAATCATTCATATATAAACTTAAACACAAGAGTTTGGAGTTGGTTTGGGTTGGTTTTTGTTTGGTTGTTTTTATTTTTCAAAAACATAGTCCACAGAAATGTGACCCATGTCTGTTCACTATGAAATCACTGGCTTTGCTTGAATTTGAGCATGAAGATGCTCATGAGTATTTTCATAGAATACTGAAAGACCTTTCAGTATGGAGCTGCCTCTCTTAGCTGGTGTAATAGAGCTCCACTACATTGACAGCTCCACTGTATTGATTTCCTTTGATCGCTACTAAATCTTTCAGCTCAGTCAGACTTTGAGGGAGGGATGCACTGTGCAAGGCAAATCGATATTGGAAAGGAAACACTCAAGCTTCTCCCTGGCTAAGAAATAGTTGACATGAGGCTTGCCAGAAGTTCTTCTTTCCAAGCCTTTTAAACACAACACTTCAGGGACCACCTTATGTATCCATCCCTACCTCCTTTCCATCAAGGTCTGTCTGGTTTTGCCTTCTAATAACAATCTCTTTATTTAAGCAAAGCACTTGCTATTCAATCAAATCACTTGGTTATCCCTGTTCCTTCCATACTCCAAGGCTGAAAACTCCAGGATGACAGAAAAACTAAAAAAATGAGCACAGCTACCCTATCAGGGCAGCCTGGAGGAGAGAGGCCTAAAGTTAAAGGGTACTTGAGATTTACCTATTTCAGTCACTTTGTCTTGGGTCCACCTGTGCCAGAAGTCCTCTGAATTGTCAGCTGCATGCCAGGCATCCAAGAGGTTTTTGGAGAAGATACTACTCCACATTCCTAGGAAGTGGGAGAAGTATAATAAGTAGTGCTGAGCTAAACACAAGGGAGTTCTTTTAAAAAATGCCTTCTGGTCCTTCTGCTAGAGCTCTTCTCTAGTTTTTTTTAAATTTCTATCCAATTTTTGCATAAGTCCAGACATCTATTTCAGTGGTAGAGCTGACTTGGAAAGCAAATTTATTTCAGAAGAAATTTCAAAGTATTTTCCCTTCTGCCATGTTTTACCTGGAATGTCTTTTTTTTTAGGAATTTTACTTTATCTTTTTACTATTTTCATTTCCTTTTTTCTTTCATAAAGAAATATCTCCAGTCAGCTCCTTCTCTGATTCCCCTCTTTCTAGCACTGTTTATTTCTTCTCAACATTTCCTTCAGCTTGCACAGTCTCATAGATTTCAAATTTTCAAAATCTTCTTCAAGCTATGGGAAAAGGTGGTGCTTCAGAAGCACTCATGAAGGTATATAACAACTTATTTGTTGTTTTAGTTTCATTTTATCTTAGTCCAAATGATAAAACCACCTTTCTAGCAAGGGCAGTTGAGTGAGTCTCATGCTGAGTTTCAGTTGACTGGCCCGTACCTCTACTGCCACATGCAGAACAACAGGTTTCTGGGGACTAATTTCCAGAATCCCTAGTGTTTGCATTAAAATCTTGTCACTCCCCCAGGCAGGTGAGTCACCTTGCATGAAGCAGATCCGGGACTCGGGGAGCTTCTTCATCAGACGACCCATGAAGAATTCACTGCCAAAATCTTCCGCACGAATGAAGGCACCGTACTTTAGGAAGCCCACCTCGTATGGTGTGAACTCCACCCACTCTGCCAACACACACACCAACAATGTTAGCTTCCCTACTAAAAATGGACAAGCCGCCAGACGTGGAATAAACCTTTCAGGCATCAACCCTCACAGGCAACCTGGCTTAGCACATGGCCTGAGCAAACCCTGCTGACAGCAGCCACTGAATCAGCTATGACATTCTGAAAGTTCGTGAAACAACTATGTCAGGGCCAAGGGAAAATTTAAATTCCTCTTTCTTTTTATCTATCAAGTGGGAAGTTTTCTCATGGAAGGTGGACTAGAACACAGATTGACTACTGTTGCTTTTTATTGCCTTTAGCTAACCATGAAAAACATACACTAAGCAAACTTAAAGCTCCAGTGAATCACTTTATTTAAGAGTTCATAGCATTTCTGAGACAGTGTCACAGATCTATGTTGTGTTACTAGTCTGAAGTTAATGTCTGAATATGCACACTCCCATGCCAAGAGATCCTACAAAATACTGAACCATTGCTGCCTATCCTGTCGCTGCCCAGTTACTCTTTAGCTCTCTGAACAGGATTTCTCCTGGCTTGGAGTGAGAATTTAAGCCAATTCATCATTATTTACAGTATCCCCAATGCTGTATCTACCCAGGTAAAAACAAATCTCATAGCTCTTTTCCAGAAATGAAACATTACCTCTAAAATCTTTGGTGGCAACTTTGTCCTTGACATTGAGGGCAAGGTAGACGGGCAAAGGGTTCTGACCCTGATTCACAGCCCGACGTTGATCAGAAAGTCTGTGGTGGCATTTCTGGATTTGGAAAAAATATAAAAATAATCAGTTCCTTAAAGACATCAGCTTGTAAAGCCTGAATACAATATATAATTTTCCTGAATTTCTCCTAAACTTACTTTCATGTTCTTGAATAACAGAAGTTAAGAAAATAATGGGAACAAGTATAATTGTCACAACCAGCCGTGTTCTGCATTCATTGTACAATAGTAATGACTTGCTTCACATGCTGTTCTAACTTCACATTGTTAGATGTAAGTGAAAAAACAGGGTAGATCTAGATCATTTAGCTCTTATCACATGCTTAATCTGTTGAACATACAAGTTCTTCAAGGTAGTATGTTAATAACCCTTCTACTCAAGACTTTTTTTTTAAACCATATTGGAAGTTAATATCCACAGAGGAAAAAATCCTTGAGCTGCCCAACACTAAAATCTTATACATGAAATTGAGATTTTGAGTGCAATTCAGTCAAATTAAATTCTAGCAAATTTTGCTATGTAGCACTGAGGTCAGAAATAAAATGAGAAATATGATAGGAAATTAGAGTATTTAACTTCATTTGTTTTACCTAGACAAAATATAAACCATGTTTACAGAATTTTAAAATAAAAGGGCTGTTAGTTTACATGGAAAGTTTTGCTTATGTCATTACAACAAAATTAGGAATGGGAGGTCCTGAGAAATCACATCCAAAGTAGCTGAAAGGCACCTGAAAAACCACAGTTTCTGTAGCTATGACGTCTCAGGAGCTCTGGATCTGTATAGTTTCTCCTCACTAAATCACAATGCGCATTAACTACAGATGGGGTACATTTGCGGTACATTCAAGGTACGGCTGCAGCTTGTGCAATCATTGCAGCAGTAGAGACAAATGCATGGGCCCATAAAAAACACCTCAGAACCTCAAAAATTTATTGGACATCTACAATGTTAATTAGCATGCTTGGTTACTTTAAAGCTAGTCTGAGCATGTCTATGTTACATTCAATCACACTTCAGGCTCCAGTGTAGATGTATGCTATATCTCCAAGATATTAATGTAAATAAGTGGTGTTCTGCCTACATACCAAGTACAGTGTTATTCGTCAGGTATCTCTTCCTAGGGTTGCAATTTCTTTAATGGTAATAAAGATCAAGTCACCAACTTTATGAGAAGAAAGATGTATAGACTTACCCCATCATTTAACATGGATTCAATCATGAGCCCCCACAGATCAATAAAAGAGGTTTTATGTCCTGCTTGGGTCCTTTGGCTCAGTTCTCTGTAGTAATTCCTCAGACTCCTCAAGCAAAAAGCCCCCATCTTACACTTGGCTGCTTGCTTCCGAGCTTCGATAATTATTTCTCCAAGATCCTTACGTGACCAATCAGCATCTTCATACAGTTTTGTCATTGTCCTGCAGGCAGAAAACATGATGGAAAGTGGAAAGAAATTAAGAAGATACTTTTGTTCTTAATTCTGAGAAGTTGAAAAAGGTCCAGGAATGATTTTGAAAAAAAAATTGGTACATGAATTAAGGGAGAGGACTGCCATTGTTGAGACCCAAGATAATAACCTGAAAACCAAGTACCGGAAATCTCACAAAGAAAGCAACAAAAATATTAGAAATCCAAA